>VZTG01007483.1:4474664-4598908 GCA_013397845.1 Melanocharis versteri | reverse complement strand
GGGGCGGTCCCGCCGCTCCTCCCGCCGCCCCCGCGGGGCCCCGGGCCGGGCAGAGCCGGGCCGCCGGAGCCGGGAGCCGCCGGGGGTTCCTCGGGACACGCCGCCCCTCTCGCCCCGGCTGCCGGCGCTCGGTGCAGCCCTGCAGCAATGAACAGTTGTGCATAAGCATTCGCGGGCATTGGGCAGTAGAGCAGCGGGGACGGGCAGTGCGGCACCGTGCAGACCCGTGCCTGCCCTGGGGATGAGTAGGAACATTGGCTTTCCCTGCCTCAGCGTTTGTCAGCTTTATTGTCGGCTCGTGAAGCCAAAACAGGGTGTTGAAAGTGACCAAGGGCACCCCGGCATGTGCCCTGTGTTTGTTTTCTTTCCAAAGGATGCCGTAAATATTTGCTGTTAGTACTACAGTTATTGACAAAGGAAACTTACAAACATTTCCCATTGAATTTTTCGTGAGAGAAGGCATTCCCCGACGTTTTGTTACGTGTCTGTGAAATGCAACGTCTGTTTTCAGTGCGTGATGGAATAAAGTGAGTTTGGATGGAAGGACTCAGTAGTGTTTTGGAGATGTACTTGGGTCAACTTGGTGTGGATCAACAAGTATCTGACACTAAAAATAAGTGGGACAATAGATCTTGCACTGGGCTCTGTACTAAGGAAGAATATTGCTATTAAGGGTCCATTCCAGTTTTATTTGTTTTAATATGTGGTTGCATTGTGTCATTTTTTGTAGAGTCAGGTTGAGTTCTGACAATTAAAGGCTTGCTTGAGTAAATGCCAACTAATGTTTAAAGCTTGTTCATTAGATTAAATTCTGCTGTAGTTGGTAGTGTAGTTGTCATGCTGAAAGTAAATATTATGATATAAACAGTGAATTTGGTTCAGTAAGTGCCAATACAGTAAGCAGAAACTGATATTTGTCAGTCACATTAAGTTTTAATATCAGGATTTTACATATTAAATGAAAATCAATATTTAATGGAAGATTATTAAATTAATACCACTTAGCTTCCAGGGTACCATGTTGTGCATGGTAACAGAGAGTTTCACTGTGTGCGCTCACAGCTACAATCAGTTTTGCAGGCAGAGGAAGATACAAGCAGCATTTTTTTACTTGGCTTTGGTTTGCCATTCTTCCATCTGCTCTCCAAGCTACACACTGAAGGAGCAGCCCTGTCCGCTCAGAGGTCAGTGCTGAAACTGCTGAGTTACAGCAGAGCCCAGTGCCCCTTTTGCACCAACCTTTTCCACTTTCTGTACCCACCTGCCTGCAGCTGAAGCCACAAAAAGATGTGGTCGCAGGAGGTGCGGCATGCACGGACTGCTCCTGCCTCTGCGTAGGGCTTCACCACTGTTCTCCTGTGACCACTCTGGGAATTGAGGGACTGTAACTCGATTATTGAGGAAATGTAAAAAAAGAGAAGGAAAGAGGAGCCAAGCATGCTGTCTGTGTGCATCTGTGTGCATGTGACATGGTGAAAGTTGCACTGTGGTCCTCAAACTCTCGGAGGCACAGATTGCCAGTCTGTGGGAAGGATGAGGAAAAGTGTTGGTTTCCTGAAGTGAATGAACCAAGATCACCTTCTGCAAGGCTGAGGTTACAGAGCATCATTCCGCTCCCGTCTGGGCGGCTGGAGCAGATCTGAGCTGAAAGACAAACTCGCTGCCTGTTAATGATCCTCCCACGTTTTCTGTGCGTGAGCGTTTTTGTCAGACACCGGGGCGAAGTCGAAGTGGGGAGCTGTGAGGAAAGCAGACCCTTGGTCTGTAGCATCGTGCTGCCTGTGCTCTACTACAGACAGCAGGACATAGAACTGTGTGAAATACCTGGACTTGTACTGTAGCTTTTTAAAATCATAATTTGTTGCTGTTCTTAGGGGTTTTTTTAAGTAATTGCAAAGCGATGCAGAGAAACCGTCAAAATCTGTAGGGAAATTATTTTAATCCTGTTGTTTTCTCTTGGGGACAGATTCTCAGCTGGAGTAACATGAAAGTAGCCCTATTAGTATTGGTGAAGCTGTGCCACCCTGCGCCAGTTGACTTTCTGATCTGCAATGGTAGAAGAGCACAATAGAGAGATTAACTTGTTAAGCATCTTTAATGATGATTAGAAATTACAATATGATTAAATTTTTATTAAGCAATTGTCTGGGGTTCTAATAACAGTTGGTAATTTAGGCAGGACATTAACTTGCAGCTACCACAATACAAATACATGTGGTTTTAGTCATATTCTGGATAGTGAAATGGGGATTAGCGGAGAGAGAAAAGCTGGGTGTTCTCTAGCCATGTGAAGGTCTTTCAGTGTGGGATCTCCCACTACAGAACCATGCACTGCTCTGTGGCAGCATCCTCTCTCTTGTGCTAGATGCAGATTTATCCGTTTTCCCACTGATCTTTTTTTAATGGAGAGTTTCAGTTAGGGAAATTCACAGGAGTGGGAGCAGTTTGCATCCTTTCCCGTCTGAGGCTCATGGGAACTGCAGTGTCAGGGGCTGAATTCGTGGTGGGAGTAAGGCCACCTGTGTGGGCTCCCTGGGCTGTGTTAGGTGTACACTGATGGTTCTTTTTGGTGAAGGTGTTTGTGCACAGCTGCAGCTGGACGTCACCCTGACAGAGCTGAGGGGCTGCGTGGGATAAGCTGCTTCCTCTTGCTGCACGCTCAGCCTTGGAATGGGTCTGGTTAGGAGTACTTTGTTGGTTTCTCGTACTCTGGATGATGAACTGAAGTGAGAAACACAATACAGGTGTGTGGGAAGCTCATCTGCATTGGCACAAAGCATCACAGTTAATTTATTTCCTCCTGAAATAAGATTGGCGTATTAAATGGGATTTAAGAACAAAAAAACTGTGGAGGTGTAACAAGCATTTCGTAAATTACTGCTTGCAGCAAAGTAACTTAGTGCCATGTCTGTTTTAAATGTATTATTTTTGGAATGCAAACTTTGTCCGTAACTGTTGCTCCTGTGGGTTCAGATTTTACTTAACTTGAGTGTGATACATGAACCGGTGATTCTTGTATTAGCTGGGGTGGGATGAAAATATAAAGCTCTTAATGAGTTTAGGAATTTTTTTTCCTGAGGCATCACCTGGTTTTGGGTGACGAGTTCCAGTCTGGCTCAGTCCGATGGGTGAGCAGCAACTTTGTGCTGTGGTCAGGTGATGTGAAATGAACTGCTGGCATCCTTCCAGTTCTTCCCAGTGAGGTACCCCTAGATAGACGGTAGTACACACAGGTGTATTGCCAAAATACCATGAACTCATAAGTCAAGTCAAGAGAAATCATGAGATTTTGGAGTTTATTTAGAGTCACTCTAGCGGGAAGATCCCATAGGATGCATTTTTGGGTATGTTTTAAGATTTCATGAATCCTTAGGGTTGTATTTTTATATT
Organism: Melanocharis versteri; assembly: GCA_013397845.1. Lineage (NCBI taxonomy): Eukaryota > Metazoa > Chordata > Aves > Passeriformes > Melanocharitidae > Melanocharis > Melanocharis versteri. Next base: position 4,595,518 of record VZTG01007483.1, on the reverse strand, counting down.
TAATTGAAAAAAAAAAAACAAAACCCGAGTTGTTCATGTAATGCCTAAAGCTCCTTCTAGTGATTTCTTTTTAAGCAGAGAGCCCCAAATACAAAGGTATGGAGAACAACATGTCCTCAAAAGGGCATCTACTAGAAATGTGTAGAGAGAGATGTGACATGAGAGAAGGAGTTGCTGGGGCTTAGGACATAACTGCTGCAACCACAGCAGCTCATGAGGGGTGCTTTCAGCCTATGGCTAATCCAAAATATTAAGAAACTGGCGTTTTAACTTGAGGAGAGATTATTAAATAAGCTGTCTTTACTTTCCATTTGTAATGAGTTGTAATGAGTAAATTTTCTGTCATATTTGTGAAGACTTGTAACTCAGCCCTGCAGCTGGGCTCTTGGTTTAGGCAAGTGCATTGGGTTCTGGGAGGTGGTTTTGGTTTTTATGTGTTTGTTTGACTTGGGAGTTAAGTGGAGATAAATCATTCTTCTATTTGAACTAGATATTCTGAGAACCAAATAATTTGTTACCCAGTCTTACATTTGGGCTGAAATTACTAAGATATTAAGTGCTGTGGAAGAATTTTTTTGATGCTGCCCAGTCCATATTCCCAAAAGGAACTGGCTTTCTGGAAATCTGGCCAGTCTTTTCTTTAGACTTCATCCAGCTTTGAAATTGATGATTTAAAAAAAAGAATCTACTTCAGTGTTTTAGATTTCAAAATTGTTCAACTCAAAGCCCAAAAGTTGTGTTTTATTGCTGTCACTCTGCCCTTCATTACAATACAGACTATCCAGTAAACTAAAAAATCAATTTAACAGCATCCTGGGGAGTAAATGGAGTGTTGTAGTGATGGAGGTTATAATGAGCTCTGATGTTTCTGGTATGCAAAAAAGTAGTTGTCGTTCTAAGACAAAGTTAAAAAAAAAAGGGTTTCAAAATTAGAGCACTCATTAGCTAATGGGAGGTTTACATTGCAGGTCTTTTTCTTCTTGTGTTTTCACAGCTCTTGTACTGCAGAATTGGTCCTTAATTCAGTCAAACTGTGGTATGAGATGCCAATGCCTCTTGAATTGTTCTGTGATGATGTTTTGTCCTTCAGGACTGTGTACTGAACAGTAACTGGCATTGAAGAAATGCCATTATTTTTATATTTCTAATATATAGGTGTAGGGCATACAAAAGATTTCATCTCTTCTGTCATGAAATAGTTATTTAAAATTTGCATATGTAGCTTGTGGTTAGTTCCAAATATTTTTTTCAATAGAATAATGTTTCCCCATGCCTCTAATAAAAATGCAAAACAGAAGAGATATTGCTGATTTCTTTAATACCATATGGTGTTGGTGAGATTTCTTAGCACTAGGGAAGATTGCAATAGAGATTAAGTAGAAAAGAAAAAAAATAGCCTTTTCAAAATAGTCAAGGCAAAATAACCCTGTTGATGTAGTGATTATTGTTATTAAGAGGACAGAAATGGGGCTGTCATTATGAAGATGTATTCAGAGATTATGCTTAAATGGTTGTGAAGATCAGATATATGTGTCGTTCAGAGTAATTTTGGGGGGCTTACTGCTTCATAGCTGACAAGCAAGAATGGAAAATGTGTTAATTCAGTGCTACCTGCAGAAATTACAATGTTATTAATATTTGCAGTAGAAAAGAGAAAGAGGGGTCTTGAGTTTAAGAGGTGGGAATTTAGATCGCGGCTCTTGTAGATTTCTGGCTGAATTTCCAGTCTATCTATAGCAAAGTGTCTTTGGCTGGCCAGCAGTATTTAGAGATGGATGAATCAGCTCAGGATGAGCTGTTCTGTCTCGCCAGCTCTGGGGAGAGCAGAGATGCTGCCCTGGGTGCAGAAGTGTGCAGATCCCAACCCAAGCTGCTTCTCTGACTGTAGGGGTGTGCTCAATAAAGATTATGTGGGGAAGAAATGTGCAAAGTTAGAGGTGCTCCTTTGCCGTTCTGCAAAATATTTCATGCAAAACATTACATTTGCTGGACGACAGAGGCAAAAATGTGACATTCCAGTAATTGTGGGTGGGTGCTTGCTCTGTAAACCATTGGTACAGTTTACTTCTTGCTAACAGTGTTTTCTTTGTTCAGCTCTGAAGTATTTCCTGTCACCCCCTCTGTATCAATCATTCTGTCAAGTGAGGAAAAGAAAAATTTTATGCAGCTGCATTTGTACATTTTATTTACCTTCTGATTACAACCCAAGTAAGATAGATGCACATTGTTATTAAAGAAGAAACTTAAAAAAAAAAATCATTCATCATCTTCCATTGTTTCAGATAAAAATGCATGTGAAAATTAATAGATTGAATAACCCCCCATGGACCGTGCACTTTCTGTCTGTTCCAGGAAGAACTACTTTGTCACAAAATGTTGCAGGATTTTGGCAAGGTCTGGCCTTTAATGTGCAGAAATGACATGGTTTGAAAAGGGAGGATGAAATGGAGAATGACAGTTTTTTAGCAAGAGCTGATTCAGAGTTTATTTTGGATAGTCAGAATTTCAAATAGATCTCAGTTTTATTGTTTGCATAGATTAGTGGCCGTAGTCATATGATGCGTAATGAGTTAGAAGCTGTTTTCAAGATAGATGTAATTTCCTTTTTTTTGTACCCAGTGCACGCTGGTCTTCCTTGAGCGAAGCCATCTGCACAGGGAGAAAGAGAAATCCTTCCTTTTGGATACTCTGCATATTGATGAATGTTTCTAAACTTGCCGCTTCCTCTCTGTTTTTTGTCAGCGTTTGTTTCCATTTTGCTTATCTTTAGTATTTCTGTCCTATTGGTTTCAATCCTGCTTTTCACACTTAGGTGCCTCTACCTTTCTCCCAACTCCTGTAACTACTGTATTTTCTCTGTGGAGCTGGCTGAGCTTTGTATTGACTTCTCAGTGTTGTTGAAATGTAAATGAATCCTGGCATTGTGCTGGTGCTACTCCCGAGTCTTTCAACAGCTTATAAATTCAGATTCTGTTCCGTAGGGAGCATCTGAAGTTCCCATTAGAGAAAAGTGATACTTTTTCTGTTCCAAGTAGGAACCGTGCTGCCTTCCCTGCAGGTACTGTGAGGTGTAATCAGCTGGGTCAAATTAGGAGCCTCTATTAGCTTGCATCTGCCCTGGGTGTCTGTGTGTTGCTGTTTTGTTCAAGGACAGCTCATAGTATTCATTTCAAATGCTTAGATCTGGGCTGCTGCAGGTTTTTCTCATCTAAATGTCAACTGCATGTGACAAGTAGAATAATATAAAATAATTGTAATTTTTTCTCTAATCAAGCAAAAGGGGTGTTGAATTGTTTAATTACTGGCTTTGCCAGCATGCAGATGGAAAGGCTTTTCAGGTAAGTTGCTCATACAAAATGCCTAAAATGGATAGTAATTAACAACTGGCTCTTCATTGGTATGTTAATTATGCTGCCATTTGTCCTGGTGCCTGTCGTTCTTTAAATGTTCAGTTACACTGAACTGAAGCGTTCACTTCCTGGCAAACACAGAATGTATCAGAACAGTTTGACTCTCAGATATATGCAAATATTTTATGGGAAGAGGCATGCCAGTAAATCACTGAGCTGCAAAGAACAAAAACACTGCATATTTGTATTCCTCAGAGGTAAAAGCAAAACCTGTTTCTGAGGAACCTGCAGGCCTGATTTTGAAAAATGGTCTCTAATACTTTCCCACTACTAATCCAGAACACAATTCCATGCAAGTAGGTAATTTTAGGAACTTGTTACTGCTGGCTGTTTCTATTAGTGAAGGTAGGTGGACATCTGGGTGCTGTTAAATGCCCTTGAAATGCAGATATTTTAAAACTGTGTTGCTTGTAATATCTGGATGGAAAATTCAAACTGAACTGGAAATGTATTTAAAACTTGGGACAGAACTAATTATTTTGAATGCAAGTAGAGTTAAAGTAATGAATAGATCACAGTAGTAGTCTCAGATAGTATTCAATTTACTGTTTAATTCTTTTGAGAACGAAGATTGTCTCCTGTTTCCTGGACTGTCATTTGCAGAGTGCATCTCCAATCTCCACTTACTATTGCAATAAGTAAAAACAGGCTGTGTCTGGTATGTCTCCAAGTCATCCAGTAGCATCCTGAAGAGGAGCAGGCTGCTAAAGTTATGTGGCAAGTTTGCTGTGACCAGTATGTGAGTATGAGGCTGGAATTTTAATTTACTGAGCTTCCGCCCCATGGAAGGTGGTTAATCAGCCCAACTCACAGTGACCCTCAACAGGCAGCAGAAGTCAGCCCCTGAAATGAGGTGCTGATTGTAACAGTAGCTGTGGGAAGTGGATTGTAGCCATAAAATTAGCTATTAAAAGGCACTAGCTACTGTGTGTCACTGCCCTCTGCATCACGTTTCATCCTTCCATGGACAAAAAATTGTATTGCTGTTGGTACTGCAAGGCCATGGATGAGCCAGATTTCCATTATGTTGTGTCCAGTGAAGTTGCTAACAAACTTCCTAGCTCAATTTTGAGCCCAGCTTCAAACACTTAATTAGTGTTAGCTAGAAAAGCTTGGTTTGAAATGCTGAATTCTTGTGTTCCCAGTCGCTGAGAGGTGGCTCATTTAGCATCAGTCCGTGGAGGTTGCCCTGTGAGAGAGTTTCGGAAAAGAGTGGTCGGTCTGTTGACTACTCCTGTGAGTCATGTTCATGTCATAGTGTGTGGGGACACCAACGTTTTCCTTGAATTTAATTTATCTTTTTAAAAGCATCTTTAAGAGATACCCTGGCCCTCTGCATATAGATATCTCACCCTGAAAATGTTTTGCACTTTCTGCAATAATTAATGGTTTGACCAGTAGAAAACAAGGCTATATATTTAAAACTTCCTTTTATTTTAATGAGATTTTCAGTGTAGACATGTAATGGCAAATTATTGGAGCTGTGTCAAGATTTCAGTGTTTCAGAGATAAGAGCTCCTCTGCTAAGTTTTTTAAGTTTTCATCTAAATAGGCAATATTTCTGGTTTAAGGGAAAAAAGAAGAAGAAAGTAAGTTTATTTTGCTGTGCAATCAGGTCTGTGGGAACAGCAGTTGCAGTGTATTTTTGCTTACCATTGAAGGTTTGAAATATGCATTTTCATTGTTGAAATTAAAGTAAATGAACCATCACTAAGAAAAGTATAGGAGCATTTTCAAACTGTCTTATGAGGACTGGAAAATAAGAATACTTTCTAGCTGCATCTCCAGCAAAGGGCGCAGTGGACTGCTGGAATTAAGGATGTCTTAAGTGAACATAACAATCTTCCCCAAATGCCAAGTGTTGAGGCCTACAGAATCCAAATTTCCCAGTTTTCCAAAACAAGTCTTAAAAATATGTAATCGCTCTGTAGATTCCCTGCCATCTATGAGTTAGGGTTGGTCCAAGTGAAACTATTTCTCTGGACCTGGATTGTCACTAAGAACAAAACATTCTAGATCAGACTATGTGGAACCCCTACCAAAAATAGCCCATTAAAGACACTTAAAAATTGAATATAAAATTTCCATTATGGATACTTACAGAATAAGACAGCAATAGGGAATTTTCTTCCTTCTTCGTTTTTGATGATCACTGTAAAGTACTTGGGTGTATACGAGTCTTTAGGCTCCTTGTAGTTTATTCATACTTGAGACTTGGTTCTTGAATGATCACAGATGTTCGGTTGTTTTTCTTCTAAATAAAACCCGAGTGTTCCTGGACGTTCTGTACTCTCTCATCTCTTCCTGAGACTCTCAATGAACATGTGCCTTTCTGAGATACATTAGTCTTCTGCTTAAATATATCTTGATGCTCTTTCACTCTTCAGACAAGCTAACATTATACGTTTTCAAACTGTTTCCTGCCTCAAGACATAATCCTATTTTGTTTTAGTGGTGTCCTCCTTCTTCTTCAGAACTCTTTGGTTCTGAACTGTAAATGGGACTGAAGCTTATAATGGTCTTTAATGTTTCAGTGGAAGCTGCCAGTCTCAATATCTTTGCTCTCCAAAGTGTTCCCTTTTGTCACTTGTGTTTCTTCCTCCAGGTTCCATACATGTTTTTAAAAAAAGAGGCAGGTAAATATGTAAATAATGTTTGAGGTTAGGCAGCTGTAGGATGGGCACTGTAAAATGAAATCTTAGTGCTGGTGTACAATAGCTGAATTAAAAGGTGTGTGGTTTTACTTGCTGGCATTTTGGTTGAGTAGTATCAGCTGGAGATGTGTGAGTGGGTGGAAAGAACAGTAACGTGAAGTTCATGCTGAATTCTGTTTTGCTGGAGGAAAGCTATTCATTAGTCTCATAGCTGGCACATGCCTCTTTATTCCTTCTCTAAAGTAGTATCTGACGACTTTGATGAAAAGGTTGATATGACATTAAGGAATCGGTTCTGCCTCATCTACTGATGTGCAAAAGCCTTTCTGCCCTTGGCAGAGCTGAGTGAGACACAGGCAGCATGCCAATCTTCACTTTGCTCTAGGAAGGGCACGCGTGTGGTAAATGGTTCAGGGTTTGAGGAGCCTTGGCTCCATCCCTCAGTGTTACGTGTGGAGGTTAATGATGTTGTATCCAAGTTCGGCTCCGGAGTTCATTGTGTGTCCGCCTACACCCCTCTCTTGGTTTTTCAAGATGGTCCTAAGGACAAAATACCCTTTCGTCATTGCTAAATTTAAAATGAATGTGGTAATTATGAGTAAGAATTTCAGAGACCAGTAAATTGTCGCTGTGCAGGCAAATTCCTGGCTGTTGCACACTGGCTGCATATTTCTCGTGTATCACTGGCTGGCTGCCTCGTGTCTCAGAATCGACCAGGGCAAGAAGGCAGGCTCGTGGTACAGGCCCTGGACAGGGTTCAAGTTTGCTACAGGCTTTCTACTGAAATCTCTGACAAATAACATTCACATGCCACAATTAAGTCATCTGACTTCTGTTTTCATTTAACTTACCACCAGCTTGCGAGTCCTGTTTATAAGACTGCGTAATTTGAGATGCTTTTTTCATACGTGTCTTTTGTAAAAATGACATATTTGTAAGAGAGTGTAAAATGCCTATGCTGGAACAAACAGAGAATGTGTTTCATTGTGATGTACTAATTGATAATGTTTTATTAATCGACTTTTATTGCAACCACGTTTATGTTGGATTAGCAAAACATTTTTCTCCCGTTGGGAAGAAACAGAAAAAAGGAAAATATACAGATTCTTTCTCTCTGGAAACAGCAGTTATTATTTATTCCAGGCACATGAATAACCATTAATTTGTATTTTCTTTACAGAATAGGTAGGATATTTGGATAATGTGCTTTTTAAGTGTCTTGGCAGAATATAGACATGATAGATAGTTATTTCAGTGCTGAACTAGCAACAATCCTCCTAGCTTTGAAGTATTAATATAGGTTTTACAACTTATGTCTTGTTGTCTTATGGTTGCTTTTGACACTTAAATTTGCCTTTGAAAATGCATTAGTTTATTCACATCCAGTTACAGTTTGAGAGCAAAATGTACATTGCTTCATACACCAAAGAGATTATCAAACTGTATGAAAAACACAGTTGCACTGAGTGAAAATTATGAGGTAGTTTTCAAGTGTTCGTTGTGCATTTGCAAGTTAAATTTAAAAAGTAGGAAAATGTATTATATGGGGGTATTTGGTTAGTGGGTTAACTCAAACTGCTCTTTAAATCAAATCAGTGAGCTGTCCCTGGAAGAAAATACATTTTCAGAAATGAAATCATGATTCTTTCTAATGTTGAAATGTAATGATTAAGTATTTGTAGTGATTTCTTGATAAATGCATGTGGCTGCCACTGGTTGTTTGCTTTGTTGCATGAAGTCCCTGTAGTAGCTGGAACCTGATTGCCAGGTTTGGAATTCAGACTAATCTTGTGTGTCCTGTGTACTTGCCTGTGCTGCTCTTCAGTCAGCAAATAGCAAAGCTAAAACCTTCGTTTGGTCAATATTTACAGACAAACAATCAGCTTGTTTTTTGACAAACATCCAGTTTGTTTACAGTGAGGTTTTTTTCAGTATCATTCTTCACTTCTGCATTTGATTTATCCACAGAACTGTCTGTATGCTTTTGGGAACAAGTGGCTTGTAATGGATGTCAAATCATGTTTAATATGGATATGGGGACATAGAAAAATAATGCTTTGTTGTTATATGCTTTTTTTTTTCGTTTAGTAGTTCACTGGTAGAACATCCAGCGAATCTTGTATTCTGTAATTCTGAAAAAGCAAATAAGAGCATGGCCATTACTGCTGATCACTTCAGAAAGTCTATCACAGCCTACCTGGAAAGAGCATTTTCTCTCTTACTTTAAAACTGGTAATTTTAAAAAGCAAGGCATGAGATTCAGTTTTATGAAATATGTTCAGGAAATAGCTCTGGGAAGAAGTTAAGCAGAAAAAAAGTGTTCCAAAAATGCATGACAAATTCTTGGGAGTGTAGTAAGCCTAAAGTAACACTAAGGAATATTCTGCAGCAGAGCTTAGTTGTGTTTTGAAGTTTATACATGCCTATGAAGGTTTCCTTTATGCCATTACATTGGGGTGTGCCATTTAGAACATTTGTGGGAATAAAAAATTCTAGAAAGTAACAACAACAAAAGCAAATGCAGTTACCTTTGAGGACCCAAAAGCTTGTGGGCATCTATTATTTTTTTTGTTATTTGCAGACATGAAAGAGATAACATGTGAAATTACCTAAAAGGAAGAATCTTCTAAAAACATTTAGTGAAGTGAAGGGGCAGTGAAAAGTAGAAAAATCATTAAGACCTTTATTTAAAGTGTTGGGGGATTTTTGCTTGCAGAAAAAGTCAGGATTTGGGAAACTCATCTGCAAAGAGGAGGGTGACTGCTAATGTGGGTTGGTGTATCAGATGAGTTAAGGCATCAGAAGATGTTCTGGAGGTTGTTGGGAAGTTGAACTGAACACATCAAGATTGGTGCCAGATGAACATTGTGGTGCACTCTTTTCAGTTGGCTTTTCAAGATTGAGTTCAAGTTGAATCTGGAATTTTCTTATCCATAGCCCTCTTCCATGGTCTGAAGGGCGGACTACAGTATTTCATAAATTGGGTGTGGAGTTTGGAGAAGTAATGGCTGGATTACACGAGCAGCCTGTTCGCTTGTACACCCCATTTGAGTCATAATTTTTGATCCTTCTTGCTGCTGTGGGAAAGTGAGGTTGGCTGTTTCCTCCCATCTTCAGAGGAGAAAAAAAAAATTAATCAGAAAATCTCCTTAGACTTTTTGGCATTTCAGACAGGCATAAAATGAACTGAGTATTTACAATGCTCAGGCTCAGGCTGGGTTTTTGAAATGGAAAGAAATGTGGGGTTTTTCCCCCTCAATTTTTATGCAGAGAATGTTGTATTAGAAATTGTGAGAAAAAGAAGTACTAAACCACACCCGATTTTTAGAATGTGTTTTTGACGAATACTGATATTCTTTTTAAGGTGTTTCACATAAAAATTCTTATTCTTAGTAATGAATTGGGGTGTGAAAACACCTGAAAGGCCAATTAATTATCATAACATCAAATAAGCATCATTTGCTTGTTGATCAAGCAGAACTGAAGTCATTAGTGCTATCAATAGAATGCTGTTTAATGAAAACAATAGCATTCTGATTACCCAACAGTGCCCAAGGACACTGTAAATTTACTGATAATTAAGTATTTGGTAATGCAAGTTGCTGTTCTGAATGAAATTTTAAATTAACATACCCTTCTGAGGCACACTTAAAAATCTTCGTAATAAATAATAAAGGCATTTGAAGGACACGAGTCAGTAATTTTCAATGAATAATTTGAATCAGAGTGGTCCACATTTTGCATCTTTGTGGCTGGGCTGTGTTGTTCCCGAGCTTTCTGCCGCTGATGGGGAGTGAATGTCTTGGTCTGGTGTGATGGGAGCACCACGGAGACCTCAGCTCTGTGACCCCAGTGAGGTCAGTGGCTTCTGCTTTGGCCTGGCTCCATGCATTTTCAAATTTTTACATTTAGGATAAATTACATAACTGCTTGCACCATTGAACTCAGAACAATGCTTTCTCAATGAAAATGCGTTACAAGAATATTTTTATGGAACAATTATGAGAGGAGACCAAGAATTTATTAATACACTTGAATGTTTCTGCTCATTATTTAAGAAATACCTTGTCAAATTTCTTTGAATGTGAATCAAAAGTTATAGTCATAAATACTGCCTCGCATGCTCATGAAATCTGGTAGCTGATTTCTCCTGTAATTAACAGAAGATATGAACAGGTGATGTTGGCAATGACTTCCACGTGAATTCTGCGCATTTCTGGATAGAGGAAAAAATGAAATAGTTGAGAGAAGATATTGGATTTTTGGGAAAGCTAGGCTGCTCCTGATCTGCATTTAGTTAAAATCCATTTTGGTGAATGTTTTAGACAGATTTATTACCAATTAGCTTTATTTCTTTGCATTTATACAGCTATTGACTATGTTTTATGTAGCTGATAGGAATTTAGAGCGCTGTCATCTTGTTATGATGTAAACTCTGGAGAACCACAGTATTGATCTCAGTGGGTTTTTTTCTTGTGTATACCATTGCAAGTATTTTAATAGCAGTTTCAAAATAATTTCCACAAATTGGCAGTTGAATTTGTACATGAAGAAAATAGATTTGTGATCAAGCACTGAAACAGTTTGAAATCTAAACCAGCTTCTATTGCTGGAAAATAATTGCTGGATTGATAGTAAGAAGCCAGATTATTTGATAGAAGATTGTGGAAATATTATTTTAAAAGAAATAGTTTGAAGATGAATGAACAAAAATGAAGCCTCAGATGATGACATATGCAGATAAACTATTGAGCAGTTACTGTTGTTATTATTTCTTTATCATAAAACAGTTACATAGGAATTTATAAAAGGAAATTTGCTTGCAAATATTTTTTGATAGTTATAGAAGAGGGAAAGGAAGCAAGACGAGTTTAGGAAAGAGCAAATAGCAGTGATGGTATAAAACTAATAATCAGTGATCTGGGGCAAGGGTGTGCAATGGAAAATGCTTGATTTCATTGTTAATGAAATAAAGTAATAGCGATAATTGGCTAATTCCCTGTCTTTCTTACCTTTGTAGAAGAAACACACTTAAGAAATGCTGTGTCTGCCGCTCCTGATGTAAAAACATGCTGTTTTGTCCTGAAAGTTAAATTGTTAAATTTTTCAAGCCCAGCATATCTTTTCTAGCACTGACCAAAAGCAGGTGCTTGAGGGAGTATAAAATCAGAATAAGCATGTGTGGTGCTTCCCCTGGCTACCGTCCCACCCTCCAGCCGTGTGTGACTCACAGGCTTCTTGAGCCAGGTGTGATCTTTGATTCGTAGAGCTCGGTGAATTTCTTTCCCACAGTTTTGGACAGGCTCTACATAAAACCCGTATAGCTGTTGGCATCCACAGATGTCCGTTGCAGCAAGTTTGGGGCATCCAGAGATAGTTGTGATTGATCAGGAAAGCTTGGCAAAAATACTAAGGGTGTGGGAAGGTAAGAAGGATGAGAAGGGGGAAGTTGTGGGATAGTGTGACAGTGGCTGAAACACTATGACATTGCCTTTGAGGAGTGGACTGGCTTGGGGTGACTCCCAAGAGCGGACAAGCAGTGCAGTGGGAGAAGGAATCCAGGCTTTACTCTTCCGGTTTTTATATATATATATATGTATGCATGTGTGTATATGTGTATGTATATGTATGTGTCTGTGTGTGTATATGTATATAAGTGTATATATATATATGTGTATATATATGTATGTGTAGTGGTTGGATGAGAGGCCGTTTCTTTCTGTGTAGACAGAAGTCCAATCTCAATAAATCTCAGGAATGTAGAGGCAGGTATGACAAAACACATCCATAACTGAAATCACAGTAAAGCTGATAGTATGGCTGTGTGGGTTATTTTTTTTTAAGTTGCACTTGCCAATTGGGTAGCTCTCAATTTGTTCTCTTCGCTTATTTACTGAGCAACAAATTTTACCAGGCCCTTTTAACAATTAGTGATAATCCTGTGGACCGGGCCATGTGCAGGTGTTTTGCCTATTTCAGGATTATTTGGCTTGGCTTTAGTGTAGCTTTAGCTAGTCTTGCAGCTTCCACTTTACCTCCTGATGTTTTACTGGATGAAATACAGCAAGTGTTCTGTTTTAAAAAGGGAAAAAATTGTCCTGTACATAAATTTCTAATTGAATGCCAACCAAAACAAGCTAAATGAAACAGACTTGTTAAATAAAGAATTAATGGACTGAGCATGATCTGTCTCTGAGAGACTTGTAAGAAACTCCTTAGAGTTTATTATTTTTTCCTGGTATTTGTTTGCCCAGGCTAGGCGTGTGCTTGCACAGTTTTTGTGAGTTCATTGATGGGTCAGCTGTGGGCAGTCGTACATAACAGAACAGCAATATATGCTGTTTGCTAGGTCTGATGTAAAAAGTATGGAAAATAACACTGAATGTTACCTTCTGTTTCTTGCACATAACTTATAATTATGCAGTTACTTTTGGCAAATACAAAATGTCAGAGAAGGAGGGAGAATCACCATTCATTTCGAGTGGAAATGATGCTTAGTTTGGGGAGCCTTGTTTTTTGGGGATTAGCTTAGTACTTTTGCCACATGTCAGTCACACCAGACAAAATAATGTCAATAAAACCAGGGCAAATTAACGCAGAGACAATTAAGTGTGGAATTATGTTGTATGAGTGCATTATCATGTCTATAATGGCCAAAGACCAGGTAGGGTCACATTCAGACACCTTAAATGGTCCTGCTGCTGTTGTCTGCTGTTTTACTGTGACCCTTCATGTGAGCTAAGCACCTGCCTCTCTTCTTTTAATAATGTTTACATCAATCCTGAAACAGCCTTTCAAAGTCAGATTTTCATCCTGTCTGTAAACTGGCCTTTTACAGCAGCTGCCCTACTTCCCTGCCCGATTTGCAAGTGCACTTTCCCACTTGTAACTATTTATACCTGAGACATTTGCCAAGTGTTGCAGGCCCAGGTTGTGTTTTCAGTGTGAGTCTACCCCAGGTCCTTGGCTTTGCTTCTGGCTCACTCCTTCATGCACTTCCTGGCTTTGGATGTGAGAAGTACTTTTCTTCTAATGCATCAGTCCATCATGATCATGGTGGAGACCTGGGTGCTCTTCTGCTTGAGTTAAAGCCCCCACTTCTGCAGTGGGAAAGATTATCAAATTTTAGAGGCAGGCCAGGTGCTTAGGTTCAGGTTCATTCTGCAGTGCAGATACAAGCCTTGTTTTAATTCTGAGAGGGTTTATTGTTTTCCAAGACTAGAGACATGCTTTCAGAACAGGTGCTATTAAGGCTTCTTTTTTAGCCTTCCCTCCCTGTTTTGAATTTCCACAACCTCTTTTGAGGGAAATGGTCATAGTTTGGCAGGACTTGTCAGCAGTTGGATGTATTGGCTTATTAAAGAGAGTACAAGAAATAGTTCACCTCAGTCAGAGGCTGAATAGGTCAAGAAGAGATAACAAGGAATTATGGATAAGATGTGGAAAAATAGCCAGGGCAAAATGCAGGGGCATAGGTGCCATGCCATTTGTCAGGAAGATAGGAGGAATAAAGAAGCAGCTACCCTTTCCCTTCTTCCCAGCCTAACTTTGAGTAGTGAAGTGCATCTTCTGTCTGTGCTTCAAGTTTAATTTTTAGTCTGTAACAATCTCTGCAGTAGGTGCAGATGTGTGGCTCCAGGTCCTCTTCTGGATTGTGCTGAAGAGCATTCTGAGTTTATTCGGTCGTATATGGGTTGTGTTGGTCACTTAGGCAGTGAATATGAATGTGGTCTACATTCTTTCCTTACTCCATGATGTCTCTGGAAGTTTTTGTGCCTTTACCTCAGGGTAGATACAGATGAATGGAATTACCTATATGACTGGAGTGAATAAGGTGATTAACATGAAAATCAGAAATAAAAATAAGAAGTACTGTCAAAATAGCATTCAAAAGCACATAGTAATGTATGAAATTTTTTTGAGGGGGTTAGAAATCATGAGTGATGTTTCCACTGTGGGGTTTTTGGGTGCTGTTGTTTCTGCATGGCATGTCTGATTTTGGATGCTTCAGAGGATCCTGGTTTTTAGTGCTGGCTTCTCATCCTGCTGTGATTGGTCTCACATTGTCCCTCAAGCTAAGCACTTGCAGCAAGAATTCCCCTAAACTAGACCAAATCTCTCTTTTGTCGCAGTTTAATTCCAATTCTGTGTCTGCATCCCACCTTCTTTTTCACATCCAGGTGGTGGTGTTGAACTGTGGGGCACGCAGAAAGGTGTGGATTGTAGTGAGATCCCAGGGCATCCCACGTGGACGGCTTGTGTGAGCACAGCAGTCAGGTGTGGAGGCACCGCAGAGGATTTCACCTCTTTGACTTCAAAACTTGTTCTTCCAGTCTCCTGTTGGGGCATATGGTAGATACCTGTCACATGTGTCGCTGGCTCTGGCATCTCCTCCAGAGTCACAGCAGAGAAGGCAGGGAGCGAGGCAGCTGGATTTGGCCTCTGGAACACCAGTTAGGCCACTCTCTTAAATGCTTGGTCCCCGTCTCTGCTGAACAGACAGTGCCCCCTCAACTGAGCAGCTCAGTCGCATCATCTCAACCCCCCTCTGAGTATGCTTAGCATTCACCTGTGATGCAGAGGATAAAGCTCTGATTTTCATTTTAAAAGAGAACGTTTCTCTAGTAACTGCTCACCATATGCCCTAATTTATCTTCAAGATTAGGGGTGGGCCCCCTGCGCACACCCCATAGCACAGGGCATTGTGGTGGAGGGGAAAGTTTTTAGTTAATTAGGATTTTTATATTATCCCTGTCTTAGTAGCTCTTTCCAGAACCTAAATGGTTAAAGTAGAAAATGTTAGTAATTTTGCTGCAAATAAATTGATCAGTATGCAAGACGGTTGTCACCGGCTGAATCATGGTCCACAGTTAAGGTAAACAGATCTGTGATGACATTTTCTGAGCAGAATACCAATGCTGCTACATTTCTTCCCAGAGGTTTCTGACTCTTCTTATATGCGGATAAAATTTCTCTCCAAGAAGGTTTTGTTCACGGGAAAGAAATAGCATCTTTGTAAGAGTCTTCCTTAAAGGTGGGATTTCTTATATTTTGTGATTTATTTGTAATCGTAATTCTGTCGAGAGCATGGAAAGGAATGTTTTTGCTTTTCTGCGTATCCTCTCTTTACAGTAGATGTTTTTGATGTGGAGTCTATTTAAAGTGTCTGGCAACGGAATGCAAGTAAAACAGTATTAACAGAGTTACCAGGAACAATGAAAACGGGGGATTTTTATATTCTTTGAGAGTGAGCTCTGTTTTATAATCTCTGTAGTTAACACATAAAAGCAATGACTAAATATACAGCTAGATTTTTAGCATTAGTGTTTCTGTGAAATATTTTTGACTACATGATGGCTTCGTATTTTTGTTGGCATATTCTAAAGTAAGAGCTATGATATAGTTTATTCTTAAATGTCTGTGTGCTAGGCAGAAAATCCCCCTTGCAATTGACTGCAATCAAAACCATTTAGCTGAGATGCATCTGACTCCCGTATGACTTCAGGGTAATGAAAAATGCAGTTTCTAAAGAAGTTTTCGAAATCTGCTTTCTTAGAATATTTAAAAGAACATTTTAAAATCACTGTGTACGGTGCTGTTGATGGGATTGGGCATGTTCGTAATTCTGTGTTCAGCCTTAGATACACATTTACTTGGAGGTGATTGACATCTCAGCCGTTCTATGGATTAGTGGCTGGAAATCTGTCGCATTTGTATTGATAAAAGTAGAATTTCCTCTCGTTTAGTCAGATGCTGTATCTGACTTTAATCCTGTTTATTACAGTAGATGCTGAAGGATAAGAGAGCCCTGTGGAGAGCATGCTCAGTGGTACCTGACATGGAATAGCAAACCTAGAACTGGTCCTTTCAGATAATGCCAGGGATTCAAAGTCTCTGGGAGTCGGCAAAAGCATTTCTCCAGTAGACTTTGGTTTTAAACCTGGCCCTGTCCGTGTCCTCTGTATTTAGGTGAGGGGAGTAGAGCTCGGGTGGCTGAAAATAGTGTCACTAACAGGACCTTTTGTAAGATGGACTTAGGACGTCTTGTCATGCACAGCATCTGGTTGTTTTTCAAAGCTTCCCAGCAGGATGCATGGCTGTGGTTTGTGGAGAGGAGCAGAGTGGGGGCCACCATCTCCGGAGCTGTGTGATGCTCCCTGTGAGGATACCTGGCCAAAGAGCTGCCCTTCTCTGGGGGATACCTCAGCAAGTCACAAATTTGTGTCAGAGACGAGATAGAGCTGCATTTCAGGCAGTGGATCTGGGGTGGGGCTCAAGATTTAAAGTTTGGTCTTAAGAGCTGTGGTTTAATAATTCCCTAGCAAAAAAGAGAAGTCCAGGTTCATCCTGGCATGCTGCACTGTTCAGTAATTCCTGCTGTGATTGGGGTTCTCGTGCACTTTCATGGTATCCTTGTGCAGCATTTAGCTTGCTCTTTGTGCTTTGCTTTGTGAAGTGCACAGCAGCTATTTCTTTTGCAGATCTATATAACAGCTTGAGATAAACATGGATTTTTGAGGGAATAAATCCCTGTATTTTATCCCAGTATTTTTAATGTGCATTTGCAGACTGTCTTTTATTTCAGGAACATCCCTGAGTATTTTGGGGTTGACCTATGCATGGCACTGAAGTGAAGTGTAATGTCCAAACTTGGAATGTTCAGCATTGAAATTAAGTCTGGACAAAAATGGAGGGACTAATTCTGCTTTTACATTGAGCACTGACATTGTTCCTGGATTAATGTGGTTCCTCAGGGATCCCCAAGATAAACATAAATATTAGTGGCAGGATCTGGCCTGCTCGCAGACATGACAGTGATAAGACAAGAGCTCTTAAGTGTTGCCCAACTGGAGGAATGTTCACTAAAGATTGTGAGTGTTGTGGTGGGTTTTGTTCTAGTAACATTTCTGTGTTCTTTGGCAGATCTCTAGGAACTCTCTAACCTCCAAATGAAATACTGCAGGCATTTTTTCAGCAAAAAAAGGATTTCTATTTGACACTAAGAAACATCTTTTAAAGGTTTTAAAGAAATTTGTTCAGAACGCTTCCTTGATGGTTACAGATGGTTTTCATGAATGTTCAGCCTGACCTTGTTTTACTTCCTGAGAATTATACCCTTATGTTCGTGTTTTAATTTTGAGTAAAGTAAGCAACACTTGTTTTGTTTCCATTGGCAGAAGGGAGGTCCACTCTTTGAACATTCAATCTCAGAAAGAGAACAGCTTATTTCCCAACACTTGTTGCTGCTGAAACACTTCTGTGAACATCAGTGTTAACGTGTATGTGGACGTTGGTTTAGATAAGCCTGAAGACATGATCATTATGGTTGTTGACCCAGCATGTTTTTGGGTTTGGTTTGGTTTGGGTTTTTTTTGTTGTTGTTTTTTTTTTAATGTCTGTAACCAACTTAATGTTGCAGATCTGGGCTTCCATACTAATTTATGCTCCAACAGAGTAACTGGGATTTCCCTAAATTTATGTAACTGTACAGAATTGTGGGCTACTCTTAAGACATTCTTACGTTATTTTTTTTTCTTTCGGTCTGTGTCTGATGCATGCTCCTTTTTTTTGTTTTGTTTATGCTAATAGGCTCCTGGGAATGCTTCTCTAACACAGTGTTTCTGTCTGAGACTCCAGTTTATGGGTGTCATTTTTCTTCTCTCTTTTGTTTTCTTTCCAGAGCATACATAGACAGGTAACTTCAGAGATGCTTAGTCAGAGAAGCAGCTGATTGTTCCATCAGATTTTGCTTTTGGCTCTGCCTTCCCAGGTTGGCCCTCGTTTTTGAGATAACATGTCAACGTTTTCACTTTTCTCACCAGGCACATTTTATAAATGTAAAAATATCATCAAGATCTGCTTCTTTTTTTATATTCTCATGAATGAGTAGAGATGAAAGCAATTTGGGAAGCAGTTCAGATCCATTCCTTCTTCTATCCAGATGTTCTTGCGGCCTTCAGCTCTTATGTTTTTACAGCCACAATCTATTGCTTACATTTCTGCACAAGTATCCAACTTGGATAGAGCTCCTGACACCCAGTTGGCTGCAGCTGAGCGCTGAGGTCGCTTTGTCACCTCTGTCCCTGAAGTCCTCCTGTGGTGCTCTGGTGTCACTGTTGGTACACAGAGATAGTGTGTGAGGAGCTCCTCTGCTGCCCTGGCTGGGTCAGGTTCAGGGTGTTCCGTGCTCCATGGTGCTGCTGCCCTTGGAGTTGCTTTCTTTGCTGTGTGGCTGGAAAGAGACCAAAGCCTTTTGGTTTCTTCATCTGGAGAACTCTCAGCTCTGTTGTGTCAGGAGAGAGAGCCTGGGAAGCTGACTGCTTTTCTCAGCAGTGTGTGAGCACCCTCGAGCACCTCGCGAGAGCTGCAGGAGCTCACACAATGGGTGGTGTCTCTGGCATGGGAAGCTCTGAAGTGGAAGGGTAGATTGGGTGTCCTGCACACTGATACCTGTGCAGGTCTGTCACAACTTCACCACACTGCTGCATAATGGAAAGTCTTGTGATTTGAGGGGCCTGAGCCTTTCCTTGCTCTTAGCTGAGCTTTCATGTGGATGAGTGTCAGCATGTCCCCTGGTGAATTCTTTTTTTTCTTCTTGTGCTCGTATCTTGGAAATGGAAATTTTTGAAGCCCTCCTTTTAAAGTAGTCAGCACCATGAGCTTGGTTCCATTCTCCCAGGACTGCAAAGATGTATCTGAAGGCTGATTTGTCTTAGAAGTTACTTTCTGTATTGCACTATTTTTGATGAGCCATTCTATAGAATCAAGATACCTACACAGTATTTCTTTAGCTTATACCCTGAGAGACAGATTATTTCTTTGTTTTAAAATGTTTTCTTTCACGTGTTTTTGGACGCTGACATAATTGAACCTCTGGTTTGGCCATTCCTTCTACCTTCTTTTGCCCCCCCTATAAAAAATACACAGTTCTGTTTGTCCTTCCTACTTGAATCTTGCTAGCTGCCCTTGCCTCTTATATTTTCATACATGTAAGGCTGAATTTAAGCGCAGAAAAACGACTCATTCTGCATATCCACAACCACCTGAATTGGACAATGACCAAAACTGTCTGTCTAGGTCTCCCTGACTTGCCAGTGGTGAGAGCAAGGGCCCTACAGAAAGAGGTTTGCTCAACCTGTTTTGGATGCACCTCTAAGCATGGAATGCATAAAGGAGAGCAAGGGGGCTTTGTTTCCTTTTTTTGGTGAGCTGTAAAGTTACCTTAAATAATTAGCTTTATCTTTTGGACTTTTGAAAGTAAACTAATCCAGCCCGTGGCCTGTTTTTTCATAATCTCTGGTTTAGATTGAGGAAGATGAGGTTACAAGAGTTTCACATCACAGTATCAAATACAGTATTGTTCTTACTCTTAAAATACTGCTTAGAGATGATCTGAAATTGTTTTACAGTTACTACTTTAAAAAAATCTGATCTCCTTGATGATCTATGCTGAAATGTGTTTCTGAGTGACAGGGACACTTTGCAGGTAGATTTATTATGGTTTTTACCATCTGTTTTAATAAATGAGTGAGCAGAGTATTTCAAAATGACCTTCGGTTCTATCCATGAGAGATGAGTTTGAATGTTCTGAGTGAATTATGGGCATTAGACAGCTAAGGGTACTTATTCAGGAAATAGTGATTTACCAGTTGTTTGCATGCTGATGGTTTTATTTATCTGGAGATATGCTAATGTGCATTAATGTTGTGTTTCCACACAGCTGCAGCTTTAGCCACTGTGGAACTTTCTGTGCTGTGGGGGCATAGGCAGAGGTCTCATTGTTTGGCTTTGCAGATTTGTTAAAAAATATTGGATTGCTCTGTTGCTTTTTAGTTGAAAAGGAGTTAATAAAACTAAATGTACTAGAAGAAATTCATGAAATCAGTGAACAGATAAAATGTTATTATTCGAAATGCATAATGTTGCATAATGGATGTGTATAAAGTGTGGCAGAGATGGAAGTGCTCTCCAGACATAATGAAAGAGCATGGGTTCCTGTTTCTGTAATTGAAGTTGGTTCATACTTATCTGTTGGGAAAAAAATAGCAGGATTTTTTAAACAGATTTGCTTTCCATTAGTAATTATATTTAGCTGTAGCTCCAGGTACCTTGCCAAGTTTTTTTTTAAAAGTTGGAAGCAAGATGCATTTTCTTTCAAGATAATTAAATGTTTTGACTGTAGATTTTGCCTCCAGAGTGAATAAAGTATATATGCATTAGAAAAAAGTTTTAATTGCTTATATAGTTTATAAGAGTTATACAGAGGAAAAACATTCCTAATCCCATGCTTAATAATGGGATAGAAGAAAAAGGTATAAATATGTTATATTCCACTTTTCTTTTTTGAAGTGTAATGAACTGTTATTAATAGACTTTAGAAGTACTTGCCATTAGCTGTCTGAAAACCATTGCATAAGGTGAGCTTTGGCGGTTTCTCATATCAAAGTTTTGAGGTTTGAGGATCTCATTAACCTGTGGCTATACCTTGAGCCCTGGCAGAGGGATGAGTATCAGCCTGGATTTTGGGCTCAGTTCTGCTCTGCAAGACACCACACAGAAATGCAGGAAGCCTTTGAGCTCTTCTAAGTTCAGTCTGGCCCTCTGAATGCCTCCAGAATATAAACAATAAAAACCAATATCACTTGATAATTCATCTCGGCTCTCCACTCTTGGCCTCTCTGGTAAACGGAGTTTTTGAACTTTATTTTTCTTGGTACCCTGGTACCATGATCCACAGCTTCATCTGTCTTGGGAATTCAGCTCTGCATTTCTGTACAGGGCACTTTAACTCTTGTAGAAGGTTGTTGGCCTTCATCTGACAGCCCCTTTGAAACTTAAATGAGAACCATTAGGGCAGTGGAATTACAGAGGAATTACCTGCAATTCTGTCTGTCTCCGTGGCACTGCAATGGCTGTTGAGCCAACTGGGCTTCTTGTAAAGGATCTGTGAATCTGCTGGGTTTCAGTAGGAGAGCTTTACTTTTCCTTAGAAATAAAAAGGAAAGCTTTCTCTGTTTGTTTTGGGAAGGGCCTGTCTCTAATGTTATCAGCAGAGGTTTCTCCTTGAAGGTAATGGATTAAGAGATTTCCCTTCCTCTTTCCCTACCTCTGCCGTACAGAAATGGCATCAGATATTCCTGGCTCGGTGGCCTTGCCAGTGGCTCCAATGGCGAGTGGACAAGTGAGGATGGCAGGATCCATGCCTTCCAGAGGAGGAAAGCGTCGCTCTGGGTAAGCCATCTCTTTCTTCTTTTTTCTTTCCTTTTTTTTTTTTTTTTCCGGTCTGAAATTGGAAATTACTTGTATTATAAAACTCAAAATGTACCTGTATACATGTGTATGTTTATTATGTAATGTTTTATTTATGTAAACTGCATTATGACATTAGTCACTGATGTTTTGTTTTTCTCTTCAATGCATCTGTTCTTCCTGCAAGATCAAACTTGCTGATAAGTGTATGGCTTGTTGTTTTGCTTGTTTCAAAAGACTTTCAGGTTTGGCAAAGCATCCAGAAAGGAGTTTGGATCCTGTGGCTGCTGTAGATATAATGAATGCATATTGCCTACATCTGTTTAATCTCACGGTGATTTATCATGTGAATAAAGGTAGCAAGATTGCACATGCAGACTTACTCAACTTCACCTGAAGGTTACACTTGGAATCTCTTAAAGAGAGGCCTGTTAGTTAAAGATGTTTTCTTTATGGTTCCAGGTACAGAAATAGCATGAACACTCACTCTTCAGAGATTGTGGACTATGATATTCTAGGTCTCACTGGAAGTTCAGCACAGTCCTCTTCTGAGAGAAGGGCCTGAATCAAATTCAGCCCTTACACAAGCTTGAGGGCTCTGATAAAGAAGAAAATTTGTTTTATCTAGCTTCAGAGGCTGATGTGGTGTAGGGGTAGTTTGCCACATCAGATTGCTCTGTGGCAGCTCACAGTAATTATCTGTGTTAGAAGAAAAGTGTAGGAAGAGCTTGAGAAGAGCAGAAAACTACTCTTTAGTGTTGACAACCCCCCTGTTTTTATCAAAGGTTGGTCACAAATAATAATCAGCCTTGGGTGATGCTTTCTCAGAGATACCTGATCTGAGGGTGTCTTCAATAGAGATTGATTAGTCTTATGTTTAGCCCTGCATGAGACAGTGGTGGGGCTTAACAGGATCGACAGCGTGAGTAAAATCTTCACTGGCGAACACCTAAGGAAGACATTATTATTTGCAAGAGCTACTCTAGGGATTGTTCACCAAGGTACGTTGCCAGTGTTGTGTGCCTGTTGCAGTAACAGTGCTGGAGTCTCAATCTCGGAGTGAATGAACAGGGGAGAAGGTTGACCTTGCCTCGAATGCAGAGCGAGGTTGGTGTGATGTGAACACTCTGGATGGTTGTTCTGAGGGGCGTTCCTTTGAGCAGAACAGTTCGAGTATCTCCCCCCACTGAGTGCCCTTCTTATGCTGAGCCAGCTGTATGAAATTGGTTTGAGAGACTCCTAAAATCTGTCTTTGACAGGCATCACATATTTATTTTCAAGCTGCTCAATGAGAAAGCCTTTTTAAACTTGCATTCAAAAGAAAAGACAAAGCATTAACATCTTTTCATTGCTACCTAACGTAGATAAGGTTTTGTACTTGAGTTGCAGGATATTTGATCTCTTTTTTGATCATAAACCATGTCAGCTCTGAATATCAGTTTGCAATTTACGTTGCCAAGGGTTGATGCTGCTGACTGTGAAATATTCTGATTATATTAAATACTGACTTGATATTAATTGAAATGCTTTAACCGTTGCATTTTAAGTATTGTCATCTATTTGTGAGAAGGTGAAGTGAGGGGAGGGTGGGAGGAACATAAAATCAAATTATTTAAAATGTATTTAACATGTAAATTCAGTGAGTAAATTAGTATAGCTTCACTTTAATACCTGGATGGTAGTATTTCATCTGTGCACCATAGCTCTGGACTAATAGCCCTTCTCCAAGCCTGAGCTGAGAGTGCTTTTTTTGTTGTTTTTTTTCGGTTTTTTTATGTTCAGTGTGTGTGTATTCAGACCTTGAAGGAAAGAATGCCTGCTGTGTCTAATTCCTCTGAGCTTCTCTTTGAACAAAGTTGCCACTAACACTTGGTCCTTTCATTGCTGTTCTGGTGTACATCTTTGTACACCTCAGTTCTTGGGCATTTTAGAAGTAAATGTTTTGTGTCAAACATAAAGCAGTGGAGCAAGCGTACACAGCCAGCTTTCCCAGTTTTGGTTATCTCTGAAAATAGTTTCTTTTCTCATAATTGCTGAGGCAAGCTGGCAGAATAATTGCTGTGTGGACTTGAATGTAGATCAGTTTAAACTCATTGGCTATCCAGAAGGTGTTTCTGCCGTGTCGGCATTTGGCTTCATTGACAGCTTGGAAAAATATTTTTCCTTTCTATAGATTATACCAACTACTTCATAGAAAAAAGTGACAGCATAAGATAATGCACTGCAGTGGTCAATGACTACATTAGATTAATGCACCCTCAGTTCTTTATTTAATGTGGTTTTAATTTAGGCTTTGCTGTATTGGAGGATAAGGGGCTCTTTCACCTTCATGGGCTATCTGTGCTTGGGCAGGGAGGGTTGGGGGTTTTCTGATGAGTTGGTGTCAGTTGCACTGGTTTTGTTTTGCTTCACTGTGTAGCCTTGCATTTTCTCTAAACCAGAACTATAAAAATCTGGGGAAAAGAGACTTCATCCCACCATTCTACCCCTCAATACTGTGCCGAATAACAGACTGTAATACAGATCCCCATCTGCTTCTCAGCTGCATTTGCTCCTGCCCATTCCTGCCTGCCCTCTTCCTACGCTGTGTAATCATGGCAAGCATCTTTTGACATTTCTTGGGAATTTTACATACTGATTTTGTTGCAGTGTTGAAATCCTCTCGCGTGTCAATTTTTTTAACCTATACAGGTCCACCTTTCTGGAGACGTTCAGATTTCGGTTTGTTGGGTTTTTTTACGAAAATGTTTCTAATTGAGAATAATTAAACTTTAAAATGTATTTTTATCACTGTATTTATGGTAGCCCCACATCTTCTAAGGAAAATACATTTTAATAAGTACCTCATGCATCAGGCCTTTTCACGATTGATGTGAACAGTATGAAAGAGGAAAACAAGATTTATGCTGTCTCTTCAAAACAAAAGAGCATAGTGCAGCTCTTTTTTAAAGCCTCTTTTTAATGGGAATTTTAAATGAAGATAAAAGATAGTCTTTCTGAATCTTCTGAAATGATGTCATTTGTCTTCTTGGAGGCTGCTTCTACTGTTTTGCTAATGTGCAGTATATTCTATCTAAACAGAAGATCTTATCTGTCAGGGTGTGAGGAGGTTGATGGAATATTATTTTTACGTGTTCTGCTGTGTTCTGCTAAAGGTTACAACTGATTCACTGTGTTTCCCTCTGCCTTGCTGTGAAGCAGACACGGTGGATCAGGCAGGACGCTGGAATCAATGACTTTGTACCTGAGGGGTTTGTTTTGATGTTTCAAAGGGTTTTTTCATTTTGCACAGTGAAAATAGGAAATATGTTTATTAATAAAGATGGGACAGAGATACATTTGCTGTTGCATTTTTTAAAAGTATTGATACTTTAAAATAAATTTATGTTTGATTTCCATATGGAATAAAGGGGTTTGGATATTTTAAGAAAGCAAAGGCATTATTTAAAGTCTTAGTCTGGTGCAGACTGATGTTATAACCTATGAATTCAGATTCTGCTGTGATGAGCCCACTGTAAATGTGGGAGGTGTTACCTGTGGATATTAACCTATCAAGTCTCCTGAAGTGAGAAGCTGATATCCAGCCATCTAAATAAACAGGTGTGTTAGTCACCCTTACTCCTTCAGAGGTGGGCATACAGTGCAGGCAGCAGGATCAAGCCTTAAACTGTCATCATCTTCTCTAATTCGCTGCACTGTATTCCAGTAATAATAAGCTAGATTAAATGCTGTACAGCTAATATTTTATTTTGGGGGAAATCCATCCCTTAGTACTCAGCTGGACTATTTGGCCGGAAGCTCAGTAAATCGTAGAATCCTATCCACCAAGGCATGAGATCTCAGCGTACTGGTGAGGAAGGAAAAGAGTTACAAAATTAATCTGTCCCAGATTAAAGCAGTGTCTGATAAAACCCCTGAAGGAAAGGCTTTCCCCCACAGGTGTATCACTTTTTCTGCAGCCCCAGTTTGAAGCTGAGTGTTTCTCTCAGATGTGTTTCAGCTGCCAGTGAAATCAAGTAAGGGTGTGCCTGATGTGATGCTTTTGTGAGAGGCTTCAGGTGGGGCCATCCCAGTGCTGCCTTCCGCTTGTAAACAATCAGCTCTCTTCTAATACTGACTTTTGCATTTTCAGTGCAGGTAGAAACATTCCAATTAAAGTAACTGGGAAGTTGCTTCTGGAATGTCACCTGCAGGCACATTATTACATGTGGGGAGGAAGCAAGTAGGTGAGAGGAGACGCTGGGCTAGACCATGGTGTGTAAATGTTAAATTTCTGGGAGTGCTGGGTGTGCTGCAGGTGCAGGGGGATTCAGGCTGCTGCTGCCAGCCCCGAAGGCCACATTTGAGGTGCCAGCAGCAGCTGGCTCCTGTCTTAGCTGCAGCCCTGTGGCAGAGGTGAGGGCAGTGGCCACTGGGGGTCGGTGGTGTTCCGCACAAGGCAGCTGAGGGGTCACGGACCTTGGAACCGGATTTGGTGGTAATTAGGTGAGCAAAGATGTAATTTACAGTGGAAATGTGATTGCATCAAAGTTAAGCAAGTTAAATACACAGCTTTTCTTAAAGCTCTTTGGGGAAAATGGTTTTTCTCTTTTGCTTCCTCCAGAAATGAATAATCACTGTTACCATCTGGAAAATATTATTGTAACTTTCTACTGCCATGTCCAATTCCTGTGCTGACTTGCTGCCCTCATCCCAAGTGTACGGAGGTTGCTGTGACTCAGACACATCTTTTATGAGCCAGTCTGTCTTGGTTGTCCGAATTTAAGAAGGAAGGCAGTGCCTGACCGGCACTTGTATTTCTCTGTGCTGATGTAGTTTTAGAGACTGTTTTTGCATTATTGTTCCCACAGTCTGGATGTACAAATCTCAATTTGTAATTGGTAGGAATTCTTTGAATAGTGAGATAAATATCGTCACTTTGAAGGGGTTTTGCCTTTAATAGGACTTATACCTGTTGATATGAACAGTGTTAGAGACATGAGATCTGTAGTTGTATCAAATTTTATTACACTGAAAGGTTAAAAAGCTTAGAGTGTTAAAGAAATCTGACAAAATGTTTACAAAACAAAACTATGGTTCTCTATCCACACAAATTAAAAGTGATTGATCAAGGTGTGTATATCATACTAATGTATTTTTTATTAAAATAAATACACTAATACAATAATTGTATATGATAATTTTATATCAGCTTGATGGTCTACTTTAATGGCAGAGTTACATCCTTGTAATTGGGAATATGTATTTATCCACCTCTTTTTAGAGGTATGAAAATGTCTAAAATGCTTTGTAAATTACAGTATTGTATAGCTTTGTAGTGATAATATCTATGAGAATGAGACAATCACACTGCCTAATACAGGAACCTAATTTAGATGTCTAAATTAGGAAGATAATCTTCCGTGTGTGTGTGTAAGGAGTGAAGAAAGAGGTTCCTGCTTTTTGTGGCTCCCTGGAGGAGCCAAACTGGTGGGCTGGGGTTTGGCCCAAGGAAGAACTTGTCTCTTCCACTGCCTTAAGAAGGTCTGGGACATAAATCAGCTAACGAGCTGCTCCTAGGTCTGGAGAGGATGAGCAGGACTGGAATCCCCAGTCGTTAACACCTCTAGGCAAAACACAAATCTCACAGCATTGAGAACCACTGGCTTGAATGTTCGTGCCACCATAGCCAAGGACTTGATTGCTGATTTGGAAATCTTGCTTTTACAGAATGGACTTCGATGATGAAGATGGGGAGGGGCCCAGCAAATTTTCAAGGTGAGCATTTACAAAGAGTTGGCCAAATCACTGACTTGTTTCAGTGGGGAAAGACAGCTGTCTCATTACTGGTGTTTTAAAAGCAATATAAATATGGGTGAAGAACTTGCCAACAACTCAATCCTAATACTAGTTACTCTTTTTATCAGCTTCCTCTGAAAATTAGGCATTCTGGCAGAAATCTGCCTGATGTAGTTATTGGCTTATAAAGCTGACAGCGTGTGTGTCACAATTTCACTCTGCAGCTATATCAAATGAGAAAACTTTTGATTTTTAGCTTACTATTTTAACTGCTGTCGATGAATTTTGGTTATTTGACATTGCTAAAGTTGTCTTTCGGCCACTGAAAATGAAATTTCATTTCTAATTTATCTCAGATGTTAATTTCTTCTTAAGACAATTTGACAGATCCTAGAAGTGGATTTTTTTTAAAGTTAATTTTACATTATGTATTATTAGGCGTAACTGAATAGTACAAGTTGACAAAAAATTGTTAATTAACGTGGAATATTCAAAGCTAGAAGTAAACAGTAAAGCCTCATTGCCATTTTTTCACTTTTCCTTTTTTTTTCTGGTCGCACTGTTTGCATTTTTTCATTAGAAACCAAGCAGCTGCAGTGAGGGGTGTAGATACTTTGAGGCCTGTGGGTAACTGCTGATTATTCACATTGTAATTGCAGCTCTGTAGCAGCAGCCATGTTGAAACACAGCTGTCACTGTAGGGTTTAACAGGGTTATCCCAGTCAGTCTGAAAGAGAAGTGTGCTGAAGATAATCTGTGACACCATATCATCATTTGCTGGACAAGACCAGCAGCTTTCCTGTTAGGTTGATGTCATTTACAGAAAGGCTGTTCCAGTCTTTGGTGCTAAAACCAGTCATTTGAGGGCTTAGTCCTAATATTTGCTAGAAGACACATGTTAAGGGAACAAGATTCTGAGGAATGGGACCTGATTTGTGCCTGCACAAGCGCCAGGGTTTCTGGGCACACTGGTAAACGTGTGTTGGTCCTTCCCCTTCTGGTTTCAGCCTTTCAGAGTTTGGTGGTGGGTTGAGCCAATAATCCCATTGCTTTTAATGGAGAGGTATGCTGTGCTGTGCTTAGACTCAGTTGATTTTTAGGTGCCAGATCAAAATCTGGTATTTAGGTCTTAAATGCTGTACAGAGCCCAGGTTGTTCTGGTTTTAGAGAGTACAGAAAAACCATGCAGAGACACCCAGGGCTACTTTCAGAAATCCTCTTCTAGTTGTTCCCTTCTCCAGATTGCTCACATGACTTATTCCTAGCTTGTTTCAGTCAAAATTACGTGATTATCAAAAAATTGCTGTTTAAATGTTGAAGCTAACCCAGCTGGTTTTGACTGAAGTGCCTGAAGGAGCATGTGTGCAGAGGTCAGCTGGGAGACTGGAAGGGAAAAACCTCTAGTTGGAGGCAGTAACACCTTCAGCCCAGTCAGGCAGAGAAGGATGAGTAGACAAGCCCCAGGCTCGTGGGAGCACAGCAGCAGAGGTGTTAGCACAGTGCTGCACACTCAGCTGCTCAGGGCTTCCAGCTCAGCTCAGTATCCCTGCATGGCACCTCATCCTCACACGGAGCCTGTGCATGTGCTTCCCCTGTAAGGTACCCATTCCTCCTTGAATCAGTCTTTTTGCTGAAAATTACTCAGACTCAGTCTGTTCTCTGGGCAGAGTCAAGGGGAATAAAGTGGCTTTGTCACCTGAATGTTTTGAGGGTGCTGGTGTTGAACACAACATAAACAAATACAGCTCAAGACCTGCTTAAGCTTTGTCTTCAGTGTTTGAATGAGGAACTTGCATAGGTGGTTTACTTAAAATTAGTTTTAATTCATTTCAGACAGAAAAAAAGAAAAAGCTCATTATTGATTCGTTAGAAGAGCAAAAATGTGCTTATTTAGGCTGTATTACTATTTTAGCTAATACATGGGACCTTCATAGGCTGTCTGTTGTAATAAATTACACCCTTTTGGAAAGACGTAATTCTAATACAAAATCTCATTTAACTGTTCTTGGGCAGTTATACTCTTCACTTCTAGAAAAGCCATTACCTTATTTTTGTGTTTTCCAAAACATACATTTTGTGTTTTGGAACTAGCAGTTTGGTTTCAAACAAATGAGTCTTTCCGGAACTATGCTAGCAAAATCTAACTTCAAATGATTAGTGTGTTTTTTAGGAAAGGGAAAGAGAAGCAGCATGTAATTTTTTACTGAAATGTCGAATTGCTGCCTGTCTTTGGGACAATGCTTCAGAAACAGTGAAGCTTTAG
The DNA here is from genome assembly GCA_013397845.1 of Melanocharis versteri. Classification (NCBI taxonomy): domain Eukaryota; kingdom Metazoa; phylum Chordata; class Aves; order Passeriformes; family Melanocharitidae; genus Melanocharis; species Melanocharis versteri. The sequence goes on along the minus strand of VZTG01007483.1, from coordinate 4,566,164 downwards.
TCCCACAGGACAAAAGTCCCATTGGTCTGGATTTCCTCCATAAAGGTGCTGCTCAAACACCACACATACCTGGCTGGGCATCCAACTTCTGTTGATTTGTGTAGGAATGAGGTACCTGTTTACTCCTAGGGAATTAAGCCAGTTTAAATTTCACTTCTATTTACCCAGCAGTTTCACCTGCCTGCCTGCCTTTTGCCAGCCTCCACAACAGCCAGTACAGTGTCTGTACCTACAGAACTTTTTCCTGAAGGCTCCCTTACATAAGGCACCGCCCTTCAGCAGTGTCTCTGCCCTCCCGTGTTATCTGTAGACCATCAGTGCCCTCTGCTGAATGGAGGGAGCTGTGGTTGCAAGCTGGAACAGATACAGCCCATTCACTTCCAGCACAGCAATGAATATTTCATGGCCTGCTCTGGATAAAAGCTCACTGGTGTTTTCTGTACTGGTGCTGCTTGTTAAGTTTCCCAAGAACTCAGTGTATGTCAAAGTGTTTGCTTAAATCCACTGAAATGCGTCTTCTATTTTTTTAAATATACAAATGAAGCTTCTGAAGCGGCATGGCTTGGAAGTGTCATCAGACTCTGTGTTTTCTTTGTTGTATTATTCTCATTCCCTTGTTTTTCTTGCCGTTCTTTGTAATGGTTTGCAGTAGTGAATTTTTTTGCTTTCTGCTGTGTGTTGGCTATCATGCAATGCATAACCCTTGTTGATTGATGTACTATCTTTTGTTTCTAGGTATGATGGTGATCAAATCACTGGTGATAAGGAAAAGTTTGCAAGGTAGGCGTGTCCTGTAGAGCTCTTCTGCTGAGAGAAAAGAGGGGGATGTTCGTGCCCAAAAAATCTCAGTACGTGTGCCTTAGCTTAGAGAGATGTTTTGTTTTAGGTGGGATGATGATCAAAGCACTGCTGACACAGAAGGGAAAGGTAGGAAAAAGGGAAGTCAAAAACAGTTTGCCCCCATTTTTCTTCTATATGATACTGTTCATACTGATCTTTTGGCTGTTCCAAAACTGCTTGAAGTCAGAAATACAAACCCAAGTGGTTTTGGATCAGCTCCCCCATATCCCAAAATTTAATGTCCCTTCATAATTTCCACATAAAAATAAAGTTAGAAATGACAGAATTAGGACATCATTCTGTACAAGTTTGTGAATGCCAGTGTTCCTAGGACACACGCTTTGGAAGAGGAGTACAGCCCCTCTTTTTCTTTTAAGGATTTAAATTTGAATTAGTTTCAGGAAACTTTTGGGGTATTGTCTGCTTGAACATTTTCACAGCCAGTAGATTAACATACTATTACTTTCTAGCTTTTAAGATCATAAGTGAAATGGACTGTTGGGATACTCTTTTTCTCTCAGGAAGTTTTACAGTCTCTTTGTTTACTCTCTATAATGGTTGTTTTCAAAAGTACTAAAATACTTGAGTGGTAGATGATGTAGTATGTACTTGTAAATGTGAAATGTATGTTGAATATGTCTGTTCTTTGTCTCTCTCTCTTTTTTTCTTAATCACCGCTTCTGTGAAAATGCTGAACTTAGAGCAAGCTTTCATCGTGTAAAAACGCTTTTTTCTTCCCCGTGTCCATATTTATCTGCATGTACCAGCTGGCATGTACACACGTGTGCTCTGTGTACGTGTGCACTGTCACACCAGCTGTTCTGCTTGGTGTGTGTATGATGCGATTCCCACAGGCCCTGTTCCCTCCTGTGTCTGTGCAGACCCACACAAGGGCTGTTCCTCAGCCAGGTGGAGTGAAAGGTTCACTATTACAGCGTCCTGGACAGTGACCTCAGGCAAGGCTTGGCTGTAATTTACTGGGCAGCCATGGGCTGTCATAGCTGGATTTTCTGCATATCACGCAGTAAGCACAGGAATAATAATTCTGCATGTAGCCCTAACGAGTGGTGTTTCTGCAGACAGTGCCTCGTGCATGTAACACCTGTATGTGCAGGGGCAGGATACCCCATGCAGGGCAAGCCCATGCATTCCTCTGTTTCAGGAAGCAGCATACGATTCTTTCCTGCATTTTAAGAAAAGGCTTCAGTCCTAAAAGTAGCCAGAAAGTGTGCCAAGCCCAGCTTCTGCTTTCATGGTCAGTCTTCATAGCAGTCAGCTCCAAAGAATGTTGCAGTTTCTTTTAATGTTGTGTTATCACATCAGTCAATGCTGGTGGACTCTCCAAGTGATCATCTCTCACATCTTGTTGGATCAGCCAGCGATCCCACAAGACAATGCCATGCACAGCTCATTGAAATCAGTGGAAGATGCTGCTTTGACAACTGAAGCATCATCTACCTGTCGTGTACTTGTATTTAGCTGCCACCTGACAGGTACAGTATGAGAAGAATAAATGCTGGGCACTGAAGCATTCTAGGTCCATTTGGACCATTTCAGATGTAGATATTGGTGTGATTCCTTAATGCTGATCAAGCAATGATGATTTCCAGGATGGGAAAACTGAACTCTGAGATCTTTATTTCTTAAAGATTTTGGTGGGTGTCCGTTTTGGGATTTCTCAAATTTGACTCACCACCTCAGCTGTGTGATTCCTCTAAAGGATGAGAACATTGCAGCCCAGCCCAACTTGGGGCAGCATCAAGTACTGTCATTGTTGCTTCCCTACTGTGCTAAATTGTCCCTCAGCATAAATTCTGGTCTATGTCTGACAAACCAGATGTTTACTTACTGTCTTTCATACTCATTTTATTTATTTATTGGGATTTTTTTTTTCGTATGTACTGTTATCCCATATATGGTCCCAGTGCTGCAGTCTGACCCTGCAGGCATGCAGTGACTCCCTGCAGGGATGTGGGATGTTCCAAACAGCATTGTTTGGGATCTGTGTTGTCATTGAGTGGGTTTTGTTTTGGTAAGTCAGTGCTGATGCTTCCTGCTGACCTGATCCAGTTGTTAGTGAGAGGTTTCCCCTAAAGGACACCTTTTATAAACAGCTGAGAGATGCATCACAGCAAATTTGGGAGTTTGACTGGAGTTGGCAGATGTCAGCTCCTCACATATTTCTACTTCATTTTTGTCCTTAAACCAAAGGAGATTAAACTGGTTAAGAGATTAAGGCCACAAGCCAATAAGTAGAAATACAGGTTCTTTTCACAGCTATGGGCAAATCATATTTATCTGTCTGTGGCCTGGATTTTCTGTCTGTAAACTGGGGGATAACAGTGGTTGGCTTTGTAAAGCACTTTGCTCTCCTGGGGTGCAAACAGCAAAACAAGTGTGAAGTATTATGATTCATTACCTCCAAATTCTTACACCACTCACGTCTCTTTTCTGTTGCTTTGGTGTTTCTTTAAATGCTCAGGGAGAATCACAGTGAGATCGAGAGGCGCAGGAGAAATAAGATGACCCAGTACATCACCGAGCTGTCGGACATGGTGCCCACGTGCAGCGCCCTGGCTCGTAAGCCTGACAAGCTGACCATTCTTCGCATGGCTGTTTCCCACATGAAATCCATGAGGGGCACTGGAAACAAATCCACTGATGGAGCTTACAAGCCTTCCTTTCTTACAGAACAGGTAGAATTTACAAAAGTGTTGGTTTTGTCTGGTTTTTTTTTTAGTCTTAAAAGATACGAAGAAATGCTGGCAGGAGTGGAGCCTCAACTTGGTCCTTCACTGTAGTGTAGCAGCTGGTACCAGTTACATATCCAAGGTGTGAATACAGACAGTTTTTTGTGACTATTTTGACTAGATCTTAACACTATGACAGACCTTTCTTTTTGGAGAAGCAAATTGGCCTTCTTATCATTGAGGTCTGTCCATCTGAAGAACAAGTCATTTGCTGCCTCATGGAAAGGAATTTTCACCTCCAGGTCTGGGTTCTTCCCATCCTAACAAAGATTCTCTAAAATAAGTAAAATCGAATCTGGAAAGACCTGCCTCTTCATCTGGGGATTAGAGGAAGGTTAAAAACATTGTTTAGTCTTAGTGCTGGAGTTCCCAGCAGCTGAACTGGGCAGAGATGAATCCCATCTGTACTGGCTGAGGTACTTGGTTACATTTTTGGTGGAAGAAGGAAGATGCACCCAGTGCTTGAAGGAAAACTGCGTTTACTGAGCACGTTGAAAATTCCTACCACCTCCATTGTTTTTGAAGTCGTATGGGTGTGATGTTCATTTTTGTGGTCTGAAGCGATTTAAGCACTTACACATGGAAGTTATGGCTGGAGGAAATACTTCTTTCTCTTAGATAAACAGCACCTGCTGCTGACCTCTCAGTGCTCACAACTGCTTATTCCAGCTCTCCTGGAGTGTGTTTCTGGAGGGACTGTGCCATTCTGCTGGTGGCACACCCTAGTCACTCCTCATTGCAATTTGTTTTTTTTTAAATCTTGCCGAATTACAGAGTTTGTTTCCATCTTTTTTAATAATGTGTGCAAACCTGGTTATATTCTCCTCAGTGTAGTGTGGCCAGCTGTGCTATGAGGTTTTTTGTTTAGTCAGTGGTTCAGGATCAATGTGCTTTCTCTATAACACAGCAGCAGAAGCTGACAGTCTCTCGAGTGTTTCTTGAGCTGAGTTACCCATTTCTTAGTAGTTTGCCAGATTTTTATCCTCACCTTATCAGCTAATACCTGCCACTCGCACACTAACCCTGCTGAGCTGTCTCACCTGGAGTGGGACTCAGGTTGTCCAGAGCTCTGTGTTTGGGTTCCAGGTGCAGTATCTTAACAAGCTCTGGTGGTCACTGGAGCCAGCAAAGGCTGTTCAAGCTTCTTTTCCAGGAATTGGAGTGGTAGTTGTCATCCTTTGCTGTGAGAAGCTTTCAAGCTCTCCTAAGGAAAGGGAGTATTTCTGGGTGATGCTGAGGCTTCATACACACAGGCTGGAAAAAGAAAGCAAAAAGTGATAGAAGCTTCTTGTGTAGTGACTTGGGGACCCTAATGGAAGAAGAAGCTGGGGGTTCTTTCTTTGTACCCATTACACTTTCTGCCTAAACAGTGACTGTTTAATTTACAAACAGAGCTCATCCTGAGCAGGGCCAGGGGGAACCAAACTATAAAGTCTTACTGGTTTCTTTCCATTTAAATTATTCAGAATGTTTAATTAAGGGATGATTTCGCCGTGAGTTAGAGCTGTTCATTTCCTCTGTTTGTACTCTGAAATATCTTTTTATTTTTTAATGTTAGATGCCTATCACAGAATATGCAGTGAGTATTAGTTGTGTATTTTCCTAAAGTGCATGGAGATCACCAGATGAAAGGCAATAACGGAAAACAAAATGTTGTTTGTTATTGAGATGGGCGATTTATGCCTTGCTGCAAGTTTGGTTGTATTGTTACATCCGTGAAAATTTCTGTCTAGGTTTTGATCAGCTACTAAGGTCACAAGAAAACAATATTCTCTGACAGTGACATATGTTGTATTTAATTCCCTTTTCTTGATGGCATTCTAATCAAATCCTTTCTTTGGAAGGAACTGAAACATCTCATCCTGGAGGCTGCAGATGGATTCCTGTTTGTAGTTGCAGCTGAGACGGGAAGAGTGATCTACGTATCAGATTCTGTGACTCCTGTGCTAAACCAGCCTCAGTCTGAATGGTTTGGCAGCACTTTGTATGAACAGGTTCATCCAGACGACGTGGAAAAGCTGCGAGAGCAGCTGTGTACATCTGAAAACTCTATGACAGGTCAGATATGTCTGATGTATGGTTCTATGTGTTCAGGATCCCTGGAGAGCTTTTCCTGATATTCAGAATGCCTGGTTTAAAAATCTGATTAAAGTGAAACTCAGCAAGATTAAACTGTGTTTTCTTGCAGGCAGTGCAGTACTATAAATCTTTTGAGTGACTACATTTTGCTTCCTATTCATTTGACTTCAGTCAAACCACCTTCATGTACCTCTGCATTCAAACTTCGGTTTGGAATCTGGATTTTTCTCAGGCTTGGTCTGGAAATCTAGATTGTTTTCATTTCATCCTCAATGAACTTGTGACTTCTTTACAAGTATGTGTTTCTTTTGGGCAGAGTTTAATTTGAAGTCAAAAATCATACTTTAGACTTTTCTGTTTTCATACAAGTTCCTTGTGGTTTGCTAATTGGAATCTTGAGGGGAAAAAATCCGGTGTTTGGCAACTGAAAATATGCTGGATTTTAACCATGAGGCTCCTGTGCAGTAGTGTAAGTTACCTGTAAGTTGATTACCTATCATGTTGCGTGTCAAACTAAACCATATTCATATCTCCTCTACAACTCTGGCTTTTACGGTTATTCATGCTCAAAGCTGCCAACAGGAAACTACCCTGTCTTTAATGAGATATGTGTATGTTAGAGCTGTGAGAATTAGCTAAATCCTGTTGTAACTCAGACTTGGAAAGGAGGAAACTCAACTTCTCTCTTTATTCTTCACATAGTATGTTTATAGCTGAAGGAAAAAATGTAGGGGATAATATCCAAAAAAACCCTGATCCTTGCAAAAGTCACATAATTTCTTTTTGCTTTAGTAGTTAAGATTTCTGACCTGGTTTGCTGTAAGTTTTGTTGTGTTTCATAACTCAAAGGACAGTGATCTAGTTTTGAGTGAACCTGCACACTGTTTACAGCTTCCATGTCAAAACAGTGCCAAATTCATGATTTCCTGTGGTTTGAATGTGATGTGGTTTTGGCAGAGCTTTCATGTATTCAAACTGGAAGCTCAAAGCAAAATTCTGTGGTGAAAATCCAGATGGATAGAAACCAAGTGGACAGTTAGGGGAACCTGTGCAGGGCAAAACAGCTGAGTTTCATACCATGAGACTTGCAAAAGAGCACAACCTCTGTTTTTATTATGTAGCCTGTAATACACTTTAACGTACGTACCATCTTGTCCAAGAAGCAGTTACTCCAGAGCCTCAGTTAACAGTCATGTTTTGACTTCCAAAAGTGCTCAGTTGTGAGACTTAACCTGCTCAAACTAGAGCTGGACTAGAAAAATCAGAGCACTTCTGAAAACACAACTCTGTGTTTTTTCCAGCCTTAGCTGTGGGCTTTTCTTCTGCACTGAATTGATCTGTAGCCAGTGGAAAGAGAAGTTCAATAGTATTTATAGAGCTAAATCTTTTCCCTGCCTGAGTCTTTTGGAGTTGTCACATCGACACAGAAGGCCTGTAAATCTGGTGTGCATGGACAGCTGAACATTTTCCCAGTGTGAGGAAAGCAGGGTTGCCTGCTCAGCTTTTTGAGTATTTTTGTTTTAAAGATGTGGCTGGTGAAGTACAGTAATTTTGTATACAAGTAGTTCTGTCAGTCTGTGGAGCATATAGATAACCAGAAAGCTCTAGATTTGTTATTTTAGACTTGTATTTCCTTGACTCCATAAGGTACCATTAAATGAGAGAAGCAGTCTTCCATAAGGACTGTCAGTCCAGCCTCAATTTGTTCTAAGCAGCAGGCAGTAGCACTTCAGCACCATCACTCTTGCTCCTTTGGGATATCTTTCTAGGAGAAAGGTGATTCTAGAGTCCATTCAGCCAGTTACACTCCCCTTGCTGTAACACAGGCCATATTGAGAGTAGCAGTTTTGTAACAGGTACTGAATGAAATATTGCAGTCACCTGAAATAATGTGTGCCTTAATGACATTTTAAAGGATGTCAAGGAGGTGAATGCATTTCCCCTACTTTGGTGTTTGTTAAACCAAGTTTTCCTCGGCTTTCCAAAGGCACGTTTCATGCAGATCAAAGGGCAATGTAGAGCTTGAAAGTGATGGAAACCACAAGCTAGTCAGCTGCATCTTGAAATTTTTTTGCTCAAATTGAAGTTCACTTCAGGCAGTAGGAACGTCCTCATCTTTTAGTGACGTCTGGCTGTTGCACACAGGTTCTGCCTAGGGAAAAGAAGAGGTCCTCAAATGAAAGTGTAACAGTATGTTAAGATTTTTCATTTTGCTGTCTTCCTCATTTTCTCAGAGTCCATTTTCTCAATGCTACAACCTCCCCCTTCCAGCCCTTGAGCTGGGGAAGCAACGACAGTATCTTGACAAAAGAGAAACTTCACTTGCCTTGCAGCAGATCCGAGCAGGGTCCTTTGGTTGTATTTATCTTGTTACAAGTGCTGATCATTAGTGCTGTATTGCTGGGATTTTCCCAGCACCTCTTAGCAGTCCTGCTACCCAGAGATGCTGCTCCAAACCCTGAGAACTTGGGAGGCTGCCACTGCCATAGGGGAGGGACAGAGAACAAGCCAGTGGAGGAAGCAGGCTCCCGCTCACATTTCTGCCCCCAGGAGAAAGACTGGGACTGGGGCTGTGCTCACATGAGCATTTCTTTGGCAGTCACACAGCTTATGCAATCCTCACCTCATTTCACCCTCTCCTCCTTTGGCATTTCTGTGGTACTACATATGAGTCACATCAAAGGGCTGACCTGCTGAAAGCTAAACTAAGCTAAAACCCCTTGGTTTTGGTAGAGACAACTCTTTGGCCCAGCTTATTGTGGGGTTTCTTGAACTCTTCTGAGTGCTAACACCAAGGAGAAGCAGGAAGTGAATAGTTAGGAGGAGACGGGACTTCAGGAACTGTAAAATATATGTCAAATTGAAGTGCCTGTTAGCCATGGCCTCAACCACATGGTGTGTTTGGGGAGTTAATTGCTTGCTCTTCCTTGAAGTCTTAGGATGTGGGGAGGGACGGATAGTTTCTATTTCATTTTGCGTCCTTAGAGATTTTATTCCCTGGAAATGGAACAATTGTGTGCTTGTTTATTGTGCATTAATTGCTAACACATTGTAGCAACAGGAAAGCTGAACTGTGAAGAGTATGAACAGTTACAAATGATCTAGAAAAGAGCAGCTGAGCCGTGATGATGGCAACAAATTGAGCTCCCAGGAAGCCTTTATGTGTGTCATGTGTATGATTAATCAGAATGGGGCAGATATTCAGAGTGATAATTCATTTTCCCTCTTTGTTCTTGAAAATCTGCAGATGTCAAAATATATCACTTCAAATATGGATGAAGATCAGATGCCACGGGAGGATCCATTAGCAAAGACCTCTTTACACTGAGGGTGCACTGGTGGAACTTGGTGAATGTTGGGTTTAGGTGCAGGCTCAGTCCTAGTGCAAGTGAAAGCCTCTCAGTTGCAGACAGCAAATCTCTAATGGTGCAGGGAACAGACAGAACTTAGATTTAAGTGCAGAGAAAAAACACTTCTGAAGAATTCCTCTGCTACATTAGATTTCGAAAAAATGACTGAGCAAGTATTGCAGTAGACTGTCCTTCTGTTAAAATGCAGTGTTCCAGAGCACTTTGCAAGACTGATTGCTACAAATCTAATCCTCCATAAGTAGTTCTTGAAAGAATAGAGTGATGAATACAGACACCTCTGTAGTGTTGCCAGTGATTCCATGATGTGTCTGACGTGCTTGTCAGGGCTGTAAGAGCCCTGTTCCTGCACCAGCATCTCCAGTGGTGCAAATGGGAAACACCCAGGTTTGTTATCTTCAATTCTGAGCTGCAGGCAGCACAGCATGTAGAAATCTAGCTATAACATCTCCCTCCAGCCTCACCCTCTCTGCCTAGACAAGGCCAGGAGCAGCATATGTAATCCCACCTATGGCACAAAGGCTCCTCAGGACAGTCGGGTTCCCCAGGAGTCCTTGCAAACTGTTCCAGCTGAACAGTTAAGGGGTGCTGAAAGTGCAGAGCAGCAACTGCAAGAAGATGATGAGAACCAGAACCTCTACAGCTTTAATTTTCAAGTGATTTAAAAATGACTAAGTCACTTCACTTGCTTGCTGAAAATGATTAGTTAAGGTTACTTCTGGACAGAACTTGTATGCCAAGTTTAGTCTTGGCGTGATCTTTTATTGCCATATTTTCTAAGTGCGACAGAGTAGAAATTTATGATGGAAATGGTGACTGAGCGCAGCAGAAGTTGAGCTGATAGGTATCCCTTGAGAAGAAAAGAGCGTTGTGTGACAATTTTCTGTGGTTCGTGTATATTGTGGAAGCATCACTCCATGTTACACAAGCAGAGACCTGGACTGGGGAACCTGTCTCACAGAACCTTCTAGTACCAAGTTGTCTTGCAGTGATGATTTCAGCTTAGGCAGTTTTCTGTCCAGCTGCAAACCCGTGTTACCAAGCACTTTGTAGACAAAGCCACAAAATCCAGATGTTGTAGATAGAGTCAAATTGTAAAAATGAGAAAATTAGTGTTCAGCTCAAGAGAGGGAAGTGCCAAAGGCCGGTGGAGAAGCAGAGTAAGGCATTGCGCAGCACTGAACAGATGGTAAATAACCATGTGAAGGAGAAGGTTACGGATAACTTTTCTCCTCAACACATACTCTTCCTGAAAGTTGGCACAGGATTTATTGTGCTGTGAGCTGCCTTGTACTGCCATGTCAGTTTTCCAGCTCTGATTTCTACATGATCTTTCGTAGAAGAAAGGAGGTGGTTCTCATATTGACAACCAGCCAAGTGAATGCAAATGTGTTTTGAACTCTGACTTTCCATGGATTATTTAGAACTCCAGCTGATACAGAGAAGAGCTGGATGAGACTCCTATTTGGCTTCACATATAAAATTCTCCAAAGAAATTCAAAGACTGAGTTGAGGCATGACAAGAAACACAGTCCTGGCAAATACCATTCTGTCCTGCCTTAAACGTCATCCTCAGTAATAGTAAAACTCCTGTCTAATGGAAAAGTAATATATTGTCAAAACAATGAGTTGTGTTCTACACTATATTGGCAAACCACTGTATTAGTTTTTCCACATCCACTTAAAAATTGGATCAGCCTATCTGTTAAAAAAAAAAAGGACTAAAAAGTCTATTGTAGGTATTTGTGCCAAAAGTTCTATACGAAAAATATATTGTTAGAAGGTCTGTCTTTCCTCTGTCTTTTGTAGACATTAAGATACTTGTCAAAAACTGATACGTTACTACTCAGAGCTCTTAACATTCCTGGGGAAAAAAAAAGTAAAAAAATAAAAAATCCCTTTTTTCAGGGAAGTGAATTCTTGCTGAGACAGTTGACTAAACAAGAAGCTGTCATAGAGCTCCTTTGGGACTTTGTTCTGTAGCCTTTGGTTCTGAAGAGCACGTTTATCAGAGGTTTATGCATCAGAAAGGTACTCTGCGTGTGAAGGGCTGTTTCAACTGACAGCACTTGATTTCTTTATTATTATTATTTTTTTTACTTCTGTCTGCGAGCTCTTTTAAGTACATGAACCCTAAAGAGCCATCTGTCTCTGAAACGTGCCCAGCCCAGCAGATTAGGAAGTCAGAGAACAGACAATTGAAAACAGATCCCAGTATTTTTGATTTAACATCTTAGTACAGGATGACTGACCTAGTAAGACTGTTGCCTCTGGGCAGGTAGGGAAGGAGTTGTATAATATTGTGTTTATAGAGAGTTAGTAGCTACTTGTGCTTTTTATCCCAGGATAAAACAGAGGTTCCTCATCAGCTGTTTCCACTGAATGTCCACGAAGCATCACAACCTGTAGAGTGAAGACAAGCAGGCACCAGTAAACAACACACAGCAAAGCTGGTGGGATGGGGAGGAGAGAAAGTTTCCATAGATATGATATGTCCTGAATTCTTTTATGTTTCTGCAGAACGGTCCAAGACTTGACTCAATATTTTATGGGATTTTCCACTCACCCACACATACCCACACAGCCCCCACTTTATTCCTTGGAAGGGTGGAGGCTGGAGACAGCTGTGTCAGGATTATTGTACCTGCCATGGAAGGTAACAGAGAGATTTTTGAAAATAGATGCTTCAACACTGTGCTTGCCCTGAAAAAGAAGGAACAATTCTTGAAACATACTGCCGTATATAGAATATATATGAGTGGTTGATGTGAACAGCATATTTCAGGTTCCAGTCTGTTTTTACTGTAGAAAAAGCCCATTTTGGCAAGGCATCTTTTTGTCTTTTAAGTGTGAAATCTGGAAAGAGATTTGCCTTGTTGTTGACAACTACCAGATCATCATGTGATACCTGTTTTTCAGTGAAGTTATGTGGTCCCACTGGCATTGTGGAGAGGGATGAAGATGTTTCAGACGTGAGACTTTCCATCCACGCCAGCCCATTGCTGTGTCATTGTTCCAAAGAAAAAGACCTGCCCACATTTTTGTGGACTGCTTGTTCTCATAGCAGGAGGGTCGCAGTGCCAGCCAGAGATGGCCTTAAAACTTGGGCAGTGCCAAGCATAGGAATTTGTGGATTTTCAGCTTTAGTCTGTTCAGCCCGCAGGTTTTTTGCATGCAGGATGGAGGAAATGAATGTCTTGATTCTTCCATTGCCATTCTGTTTGCAAGTAAATGAATAAGTGCAGGAAACAAGGAACCTGTGGCTGTAGGGCATCCTAGAGTGCCATTCCTGCCCTTTGACACACTAGACAGTAACACAGAAATAAGAAAAAATGCAGTCTGCTCTCAAAAAATTGGTACTTTCAAATGATCATATTTTAAATGTATGGTACATTTAATCTCTCAAACATTCCAAGAGAATTTTGTTTTCCTTTGGTCTCTAGGACTGTTTCTGGGGGGAGAAAAAATCTCAAATGCTGGGAGAAGCCAACTATGTATGAAATAGTTCAAAAGCAACTCCTACACAAACACAGTGACCCAGTGGTCTCCCTGCTGCTGACACATTCCATTTGGGTGGATAGTCCTGGAAGGAAAACCGGTGATAATAAATTGCATTTTTTAAAAATTACTGTGGTAATTATAATGGTGGTTTAAAGAGGCCAGTACATGCTTTTACCAAAACAAGGAGACAAATTGAGCCTAGTACTCCAGAGACAAACTTACTACACCTGATTAGCATTAGGGAATGCTTTTAGTGTGAATTTTCAGGTGTTTGGACATGCACGTGCAAGTGGGTTTTGTGGTTGCTATTTCCATTCAGTCTTCACCTTGAGTTTCCCGCTTGGAAACTGCTGCATACTTGGGTCTGTTATCACAGATGTTGGGCTGGATCACTTTCACTTGCTGGGTTTCAAGGGTGGTGGGTACTTCTTTAATGTTCAGTGTTTGTTCAACCTCCTCTGTTTTGTTAAACACGATGAGATATCGGGAGTTAGTGGGGCTTTTTCCCCCCCTTCCAAAAATCCTGGTGTTTTACAAATACCTGAACACCTTCTTTGGTGAACACATTGGCAGTAAAACAGTCCAGATGTGCCTCTTGAAGGGTTTAGGCCCTGGAAAACTTGCAACTCTCTCAGGTGCTTTGGTGGCAACTGATGCTGGGAGAATGCAGCCTTAACATCTGCCATGTGGAACAGGAGCTGTGAATGCTGTATTGTCTCAGTGAAGTCAATACAAGGCACTAAAATATTTTATTATTCGTGATGAGTTGTAGTAGCAGCCTAGGGAGGCGTGGGGTGCCTTGTGTGTAGTAGTATTCCACCCATAATTGATCTATCCCGTGCTGCTGTCGTCTCTCCATCGTTAGCTGAGGCTCGGCTCTGTGGTAGCAAAGACAGCACTTCTTGGCCTTTGATCCTTCCCTGGCCTTCCACCAGCTTGCTGAGACCACGGCTCCCACTCGCTCCTCTGTGATAACCCTGCATGGAGCTGCATGGAGGGAAAAGCCTCCCGTGCAGGAGCTCACAACCAGAGTGGGAGCATGGCCGACGGGCAGTGTTCTTTAGTTTGATCTGTTTAATTGCAGTCCCTGGGATGTGGACTTACATCATCGAACATTCTTCTTTCTATTTTCGTAGTGTGGAGAATTTTGCATGTGGTTTTTAAGTGTCTTGAGTCTTCAAAAAGAGAATTAAAACCTATGATGATGTTTTGCCCCACACACCTTATTTTAATTGAACTAAAGAAGTAGCCTGTAAAAACAACCAGACAGCATCCTTAAGCCTTCTTCTCCCCCCTCTCTTTCCATTCTCATGTGGTTAAAATTAATTCTGTCCACAGCAAAATATCTTACAAGGTCATCTTGTGGTCATTATTTATTTCCTCTAATGAACTATTCCATGGTGTGTCACCACAGCCAGATTTCAGAACCAGACAATACTAGTATTTACTAATAAAGCATAAATCCCAGTTACTTGAGTTTGATAATGAAGTACAAATAATATAGAATGCCAGGAGCTGAAGCTTTTTTGGCAAAAGGGCTTTTCAGTAAAGCTTCTTGCTGAGCATCCAAGTGAAACAAATAGGTTAGTTTAGAAGCTACTTACAACCTTTATGTATTGATTTATTATGCAGCTGTGAATGGTAAAAGAATAAATTACGTATTCCAGTGTTATTTTGGATAGCTGTTCTGTCCTGGGAGTATCTGCTGATGGTGCTTTGGGGTTTCTGGGGTTTCCATCCCTTTTTCTAGAAAGTCCAACTGTCTTTTGAGGAGCTGTTTGTACCTTGGATCACTGGCAGGCCTTACTATGATGGTTTTCTCCAGCTCAGTCTTTCCTTCAGGTACATCTGATAATTGTGACAGAAGGGCTGCCCCAGCTGCCCAAATCATGGAACCATGACCTTTGTCATAGCATCTTGCTTAGGGACTGAAAACACCTGCAGAGGTCACAGATAGATGCTGTGTAGTTATGTGTACAGAGGGCTTACAGATCTCTATGGGCTTCTTTAAGCTATTTTATTTAGTATTCTGAATGTGTCCCATACGTTAAGTAACCATTCTTGAGAGTTCAAAATACACTTAGGTAAAGTGCTTTACAAGTTGATTTTTTGAGTTTTTTTTGTGTTATAACTTAACTTTCAACATATGCTTTGAATTATTTGCTCCAGTTTCAAGTCCAGTTTTTCCAGGTCCATCAGCAGAGAGACTTGCATGTGATATGTAACACTATCCCTTCAGATAGTCCCTTAAAATTAACTGAATAGCAAGGCTCAAAAGCCCACATAGTTTCCTTTTTAATTTAATTAAAATGATGCATATTTGCCCAACACTGTGGAGAATGACATGATGCAGACTGGTTAGTCAAACATGAAGGCAGGCACAGCAGGGACGTTTTGGCCTCGTGAGCTTTTATAATAACAAGTTGTATTAAGCAAACAACTGTGTAACATGAGGGGTTTCTTATTGAAAAACAAGAGGGGGTAAGAAAGCTTTTCAATTTCCCCCTTGTGGGTCAGTGTCTCCAGTTGGTATGTAGGGAACAGACAGATATTTAAAAATAGGTGCATTTCAATTGCATTACTTCTTTTCTTTTTTTTAGCTTTGCTGTTGATTGGATGAACTCTTCATTCTATTGTAGGAATGTCATAACTTGACTCTAATGCTTATACAACGCCTTTTGCAATTAGATGATGTAAACCTTAACATATTTAGAGAGTTTCAAGTAATCCCCCTGAGAAGCGAGGCTAGTGAGGAGAGTGAGTTTTGATGGTTTATATTTATAATCATGGAATAGTTTTGCTTGGAAAGGACCTTAAAGATCATCTCGTTCCACGCTCCCCCCTGCTGTGGCCAGGGACACCTTCCACTAGGCCAAATTTCTCAGAGCTCCTCCAAGCTGGCCATGAGCACTTCCAGGGAAGGACATCCACAGCTTCTCTGGGCAACCTGTGCCACGGCCTCACCACCCTCAGAGTGAAGAATTTCTTCCTCATGTCTAATCTAAACCTGCCCTTCTTCAGCTTAAGGCCATTTGCCTTTGTCCTTTCAGTCCATGCCCTTGTGAAAAATCTGTCTCCATCTGTCCTGGAGGCTCCCTTTGGGTACTGGAGGGGGCTCTAAAGTCATCCCAAAGCCTTCTCTTCTGCAGGCTGAACAATCCAGCTCTCCCAGCCTGTCTCCATAGCAAAGGTGCTCCTGCCCTCTGAGCATCTTCGTGGCCTTTGGGCTAATTTGTTTCAGGTTTTATACTGATATATCCAGAGGCTACCACTGCATATAAAGATAAATAGGACACTCCGCCTGTAGTCTTCTCTTGGAAACATAAATTTAAGCTGATTATGCCCTGTTAAGAATATAGGTGTCGTGAGATTTGTATGGACTTACTGAGAATCACT
Organism: Melanocharis versteri; assembly: GCA_013397845.1. Taxonomy (NCBI): domain Eukaryota; kingdom Metazoa; phylum Chordata; class Aves; order Passeriformes; family Melanocharitidae; genus Melanocharis; species Melanocharis versteri. The sequence goes on along the minus strand of VZTG01007483.1, from coordinate 4,550,230 downwards.
GTTCATTATATTTTTGAGTATTTGTATCTACAGCTACAGCATGTTGAGAACTCATATTAGTCATGTGAGCTTGGACCCTGTTCCTAGGTGCACCTCTGCTGCTGCCTGACTACAAGCAGGAGAAATTATTCCTTTGGGTTCAGTGTCCTCATCTTTAGAGTAACAGTAAAGGTGTAGAAGCCCTCTGGAAGTTTCTGTGATGTCTGCTAGCAGCAAATACGTGCTCCCAGCCAGTTATTTATTTTGCATGTCAGTACCTTTATTTATCGGTGTATTGCAGTGTAGTGGTGTGTGCAGTGGGGTCGGGCTATGGGGCTGCTTCCTGCTGCAGGGTAGAACAAGCACGTGAGGGCAGGGAAGCCCCAGCCTGGGAGAGCTAAAGCAGTCTCATAATATTTGAGTGGAAGGCAGTGCCAGCTCTGGAGCAAGAGCAACTGCATTTTATCCCTGCTATCCCACAAGTTTCTTGGTTGGTATGTGTGCAGTATAATCACAGCTGGGAAGTCCTGTGTGGTCCCTGATGTTGTTCCAGGCTGTGTGAGCTGACTGATTTTACAGTTCTACTGTATTCTCAAGGGATATTCGTATACCAATGTCCCCTTGGCTTCGTTCTTGTGGAGAATTTGCCAGGCACAAAATCCTGTATGGCAGAGGAGAGGTGTAAATGTGCTGCTGTACAGCAGGCTGGTAGGGTCCCCTGTAGGGCTGGCAGTCCCCTGTGGGCAGGTCCCATCCTCTGTCAGTCAGGCCAGCTGGGAAGCAGGAGTGGGAAGCGTGCATGGAGAGACCTTATTTCCACCTGCCGTGTTCTTGCTCCTTGAAACTTCTGAAAGGATCACGATTTTAATATCGTGGAAGACTTAGATTGCATCAGCCATCTCCACATGATAGGAACATGCCCATTTTTGTCATTGTCTCCCCACCTCACCCCCTGCTCTGTCCTCAGTTTCCCATAAGCCAGGGTTGGAGGTGGTGATGCTGGTCCATGAAGTCTGTGGTGCCAGTAAGGGATGACCTGTGCTACCAGACACCTTCCAGGCAGAACCAGGGGCTCCTGCACCACAGGGGAGACAGTCTGGACAACAGACAATTCACTCTTTGACGAATGTGGAGGAGGAGTGTTACAGTAAACAGCAGCTTAGTGGGTATTGCCTTGGGAGCTGCACTGTAACCTTGATGTGAGTGAGAGAGGAAGGCTGTAAAAATCATCACTGGTTCTGGGTGCACTGAGTAACTGATACCAGTCTTGTGGTTCTGCCCTTAGTTTGTAATTTTAAGTTAGGATGGTCTTAGGTTCGTCTGTGTTTTGAGTATTGATGCTGTTCCTACTGTTCCTGTGTTACAGCACCTCTCGATGAGGGAGCAGAGAATGCGCTTTTGCCAGTACAGTTTTTTATTAGGATTGTATTGTTTGGTGTGTACTCTGATATGGGTATGTGCATGGTGGGTAAGTCTTTGCTTTTATGAGCCTTGCCTTTATGTAAATAATAAACCCCAGAATGCTAAAAAAGGCTGTCCATGTTTTGGGGGTTTTTTTAATTTGTATATTGCAAACTTCTGGTTTATGTAAATGTGAGTTCCTGGAAGGAGAGTCTTCAAATACTGTGTTTGCATGGCAGTTGTGATTCTTAATGTGTTCTGTAATTTTTTTTGGTATTGGAATCCACAGGGTGGATGTATATTTATTACTCTTAATAGAGCTTAAAGCACTTGCTGAGCTGCACTAAACACAAGATAAAATTGTATCCCTTAGAGTTGTGAGGCCCATGTTGTAAAGTTTTTTTTATTTTGTTTTAATTGTTGAATTAATGCATAATAATTGCTCTGGCATAAGCTTATCAAGAGTAATTTAATATAAATTGATCAAATTTAGGCTATTTAGGCGATTAAGTCTTATTGGAGACATTTTGTTTCTGTATTTGTGATGCATCTGTTGTTTTGAAGAGGAGCTCTGTCAGCTGAGCACCTCAGCTGTAGTCAGGGCATATGTGTAAACTGATAAATGGCCATTTCGAGAAGAGTTTCACCTTGTTTTCTTGAACTTGACTGTTTATCCCAAACAGTGACCTGTATCTTGAGTCTCTACAAACTGTGGAACACCCAAAGATTTTTAAGCTGATCTTTTCTGCTAATTTCTGAAGACTTAATGTGCTAATACAGAGCATCACCACAGAAATCCTTTGTTCCCTGACCCTTCCGTTTGAGGGTGAGCTTACATTTGGAGCTGTGTTCATCAGCAACAGTACCTTGACCATCACTTTGTTTTTATTTTTAATTATTTCCTCTTGTTTTCCTCTGTCCCGGTCTTGCTTTTTCTGGTTTTATAGTAAGATAAAGATGGGTTTAGTTTTCATAAGGATTTTTGGGTGCAGTATTCCCGTGTTCTGTTTGTCTTCCTTGAGCCTGTGGAGTATTTGTGATGAGCACAAAGTCATCTTTTGTTATCTTGTCCAAACCAAACTTAGTTTATCCTTTATTTTATTTTGCCTGGAAAGAAATAAGTGGACAATCAGTGGCTGAGAATAATTATGAAATATCTAACTTTGTCTTTGTAAGACAAGACATTATCATCTAAAAGGTGAAACTTGGTGGGTTGCTGGAGGTGTTGAGGTCAAGGTGAGAGCCCATATATTAATTCAGACTGTTCCTCTATCAGGTCCATGATTCTGTGCAAAACTGGAATCCATCTACTGATTAGTTAGAGGGAAATGGTATCATGTTAGAGGGAAATTGTATCATGTACTTTGCCAAAAGTATATTTGTGCACATGAGGCCAAAACAAATTTCTTCCTACATCTGTGAGCTGGGTGTTTCCATGCTGGAAACTGGATGTGAGCACTCTATGGTTGTTTTAGACCCAACCATTTCAACTTGCACTGAAATTTTTGCCCTTATGTAGCAGTCCTTCTTTCTAGTTGCAGATTGCAGCATTTTTAGGAACTGGGAATGCAGCAGAGAGAGCATTTGTGGTAGAATTAGGTGTTGAAGTTTATGCAATTTTGAATCCACACAAAAAACCAACCAACCAACCAAGCAACAACAACAACAAAAAACCTGGAAAAAGTAAAAAGAACAGACTGTGTTTGATTACCAGGCTATAAACCTTAGCATGCAGTGCATAAACGTGGAGGAACAAATTTTCTAACAGGCTGGTGCTATTGTGTGAAAGTGGATTTGAGCCAAACTCCCAGATTTGAAACCCCATGAGCTTCAGTAGGCCCAGGCCAATCCTTGGCTTAGGTTCATCTCAAAACATTGCAAGCCCAGAAAACAAGTTTGAACATTCTCAGTAGCAGTTACAGATCCAAAAGGGGAAGGTTTGTGCATAATCCAGGCGCTGTTTGCACACGCAAGGGGCACATCAGTGCCAACATGAGCACTTGCCCCCTTGATCATCATGAGAATGTTTTTAGAGCATCTTTGGAAACACCCTGCAGGGAATGTTTCTGGCGTGTGTCCTCAGTACTTGAATCTGTTACCAGTTTACCTCTTTACTGGTAAGAGCTTTATGTGGCTTCTCTAATTCTACCCAAATAATGCACTTGCCCATTGTCCTCACCTCTGTGTCCCTGTGTGCCAGCCTTTTCCTGTCACAGCAGCTGACATCAGGTTCCTGGATCACGCAGTGGTTTCCTGCTCAAGAGAGCAACTGGTTTATTACAGGTTGAAGCAATACTGCCTTCTGGATGGGGACTGTAGTGGGGAGTTTTCAACAAATTATCAGTTATACCCAGACCAGCCAGAGAGATTTATGTGCCCGTTTTAATCAGCATTGTGCTCATTTGTTTGCTTTCTCCTTCTCAGCAGAGCAAACTCTGGTTTCCTCTGAGTTGTGCAGCTGCTGTAAAGGGCAATAAGACAGCAGTGTCAGTCACAGCAGTGCTCCTGCACTTGCTGTTTCCCAGGGTTGTGTCTGGAGCGGGAGAGGGGAAAAGTTTAGCAGGAAAATGAGCTACATGCAATTAGCAGTTTATGGAGAAGCTCATAAGGGATCCAGCTGGTGGTGGCACTGGGCTGTTAAATGGCTCTTCTGAAGAAGCTAGAAGGAGAAATTTAAGAGAATACACACATGCTCTGTTCAGTTAACAGAAGTTGTCAGAGCATCCTGGAATATTTCTTATTAATAAGAATATAATTTCCAAGTTTAACATCAGATGTGCTTTGTGTTTGTCCCGTAGAGAAACCTAAGTGAGCATTTATCACTGAGGATGCTGGAACAAACAGAGATAGGAATATTTTATGGTTCTGTGACAGAGCTATCATCAGGACATGCCACCTCCTTGAACTGAGCTGCTTGTGTGACTCTGAGGTGCAATTTATGCCAGTTCGCTTGATTTAGTCTGTGAATCTATAATTAATTATAATTCTATATATCTCCATTTAGCTATGATTAATCTATAATTCTTCCTCTTTTTGATATAATTTGATCATAAGACTCTAATAACGGATGTGGCACGAAGTGCCTGTTCTGTGGCAAAATCTGTAGCACATTGTTAGAGCTCTACCAGCTTGACACAGGCACACTGGACTATTGAAACAAGCTGCTGGGAGAGCTTTGTCATAATATCAGGACAGCAAACGTTTCTCTGACTCACATACCCCCGCAGTGATTTTGTAAGTCAGGGCAAAATTTAGAACTCTATTTGTTATCTGGTACATATTTCAAAGACATTGCCAAACAAAAGCTAAATTTAAAAACTCTGACTTTTGTTGTTGGGGGTTCCAGACATGCCAAAGGAACATGTGTCAGCAATTTTAGACTTAGTGGCCACGTAATTGTGAAATATCCTTTTGTTTTTTGTAATAGATGCTCTTGAATGATAACAAAAGAGAAATTTCTATTAGCTGTTTGAGTTACATTTACTGTCAGTGCTTTTTGATTAATATTAGTGTCTCTCCAAGAATTTGTATTGAAATGAAAAAAGAAAGTGTACAGAAAACAACTTTTGTTTTGTTTGTGTGTGTGACAAAGTTACTGTGTCCTAAGAGAAAATTGCTTTTGATGGTTTGATTTCACTGGCCTGCTCTCATGGACAGCCACTGGGTCCTGCACATATATTCTGTCTTTATGTGCTTAATCCTATATTGCCTTCATTTGTGAACGAGTTTGCCTCCTGCCTGATGGTATTTTATTTCTCTAAATTGTCTGATTAGTTGAGGGGATGGGGAAATAGACTGTGGCTTTGGCTATAGAAAACGAAACAGACTGTCCAATGCAGGGAAGGGAAGTGTGTTAGAACTTCAGATGCATCCTACATCATGGGGTCAGCACACGTGAGCTGGGAAATGTGGTGTCATTTCTTCCCAGCTCACACCTGAATCATAGACCAGGATTAATACATAGCCCAGTGCTTTAAATTGAAGCACCTTTAGGAGTTGTGTCCCAGGCCTGCTGACTTCTTAACCATCTGAGATATACCTTGGAGATAATACCAAATGAGGTCTGACCTTCTGTGGCTTTGCTCCAGAAGGAGCTATCTGGAGTATACCTTAAAATTAAAATGCTGCTGCCTAGTTCCTTATCTTAAAACTATTATGTAATGATTTCATTCCCATTCATGGATGGAAGTAAATATTTAGAGGTAGAATACTTCTGAACTTAGTGTTTGGCAGTAGGTTTATTTCAGAACTTAATTTTTGGACAGAGACTTTTAGGTCAGTCTGGTGAGGGAGACTTTGTATTCTGCATGTTTTCTTCAATTCGGTACAGACAGAATAGGCATCTTACATTGCTGTAAACCTGGCTACTTATACCACAGTAAAGACTTTGGCTTGGATGGTTCCAGTCACTGAAAGATACCCACCTTAAACACGTGGATTTGCTCATGGCCATGTGTTGTCAGCACTGGTGGCTGGCATTTAATTGCCTGGCAGCTGTTCCACTGCATTTCTCTTGCCTACTCTCACTTTTGTGGCTGCATCCAGCCCTTGAGCATTGTGGATCTGGGCCAGTGATTCATTTCTAGTCTGTGCTAGGTTTTGTAGTCATCTCTTAGCACCTGAGCTGTAGATGTGAAAATCCATTTTGTTAGTTCTTTGGGGATAAGCAGAAGGATTCTGGGTGATACCCAGTGTCCTGTAATCCCTGATTTGGACCTGTCTGTAGTAATCAGTCTTCTGTTTTAAATGAAAAAATTAATCTGTTACCCCCTTCCTGTCTTTGCATTCCCTCCGTCCTGTCCTCTCTTGAGTTGACTTGGTGGCTGTTGTCCCTTTTCCACGGCTGTGCCTGGGGTGTGTGATTGTGAGGGTTGTAGGGAGCAGGGTCTGGCCCTGGACCTTGCACAGGCTTGTGTTGCTGTGTGGTGGATCAGATCATCTCTCTGATCGGTCTGAAGATAAACTTTAGAAATGCTCTTGGCGTGTCAGTTTTTTATCAACTTTGAAATGGCCCCAGCACAAGGGCTGTTGTGACAAATCCTGTGTCTCATCATCAGGGAGAAAAGTTTGGTTTTACGTGCATCTCACCATCCTGACAGCTGTGACTGTGAGGTGGTGCTGTGGTGAGCGTGTTGTGGATAGGCACAAGCACAGGGAAAGAGGAGCAGCTGTCAGGGGACTGATAAATGTCACTTTATCCACAGTTCTGGTAAAGAGTGGAGCAAGCGGATCAAGTCAAAAGCTATGCCTGCTGTCATTGCCTTGTTTGTCTTCAGGCATTTGACTCTGCCCTGGAAGTTGGTCTTGGGCCAGCCAAGAAAAGAGCCATCACTCTTGTGACTCAGAGTCAGCTTTGCTGAAGCAGTTTGTTAAACCAGCACATAACTGATCCCCCCACTGTGAGACCAGGATCAAGAGGTTTTTGTTGGTATTTTTTCCCCTAACTGGGCTAATGGCGTTCAGCTCACGAATTTCTTGTTATCTTAGTTTCTAGTAAATGGAATTAAATAATGTACTGAACACCAATTGGTCTCCCTGACGTTTCTAGGACGAATCCTGGACTTGAAGACGGGGACAGTAAAGAAAGAGGGTCAGCAGTCCTCAATGAGAATGTGCATGGGATCCAGGCGCTCTTTCATTTGCAGGATGAGGTATGCATCTACCCTGTATTCCCATAATGGTTCCAGCCCTGTCTCAGCTTAGACTTCAGACATTTTGTTGCACTAATTTGGCCTTGATTACACATTAAAGCTGTAATGACCCACTCCCATGAAGTATTTCTAGAATACTTGCTTTAGGAGCTGGACTGAAACTGAAACTAGTCTTCCTTATCAGTTAATGACAAAACAGCAACTCATTTCTGTTACAGATATTCTTGTCAGTGTGGGGTGTAGGTTCCTTTTTCCAGAGAACTTCATGACAGCTTCACCCCTGTGAATGGAATAGAATTTAAATGGAATTTTAGCCATTTTCTTTCTAGTAAAGTTACTCAAATTGATACTTTGGGAACAAAACTTTCACAAGTGTAATGAACGCCCAGCTCTGTGTATTTTTTCAGCAAACCAAGAATATTAAAAGAATCTTGAAGATAAACAGGAATTCAGTTGCAAACGTGCCAGCTATGTAGGAATTAACCTAAGCCTGGTATGAATTAACCAGATGTCAGCTGGCTGATGCTAGATAAATGAGTAATTGTTCGAGAGTTTTTGATTTGCAGTTTTCCAACTTCTCCTGCATTGTTTGGGCTTCTTTAAAGAGATTTGTCTGCCCAGTGCTTTTTTTGGGGCTTGTGAGCACTTCTCTTGTTTTAGTGCTAACAGACTGAAATTCCTGTTGCTATTGCAATAAACTGGTCTGTGGTTAAGAGGGGAAAGTACATGATTGCATCTGTAGGCTATGTCCAGTATAAATGCTGAAAACAGCAAGTGCAAAATTCATTGCAGAATGAAACAAAGCAAAGTATTTGACATATTAAAGTACAGATACCTGTACTTTGGTTGTGTGGTGGATTTTTTCCAGTCCTGTGAGGGTGCTGAATGCATGGCTCTTGGGTGCCTTTGTAAGGTGTTAATATACTTTATACCTGCAAGATCAGACTTCAGAGCTGTAGAACCTTTTCTCCCCCTTAACTAGGAGGGAAGAAACACAGCCCAGTTGAGCAGCACTGAGAACACTGCTTTTTCTTCCTCCCAAGCTGCACGTCATGTTAGGAGGACTTGTTTGTGCAAAGAAAACCAGGCCTAGTGTCCTGTTTGCAGTTGGTCCCCAGCTTTCAAAACAGTTCAGATTGCAGTTATTTCCTAGCACCCTGCATCTGTAAACTCCAGTGCATGAGAGTGATTTTACACATGCCAGTAACCCCACTGTTTTCATATTTCTAAATCTTATTTTAGTTGTTCATTTCTTCTCTTTGGCAGTGACTGATAAGAAAAAAAATTAAAGGAATAAAAAGAAAACCTTCTGGGAAGAATGAGCCTCAGATAATGTGAACTTTCCTTGTGGTTGCTTTTTTCATTGTTGTTATTATTTCTCCATTAAAAATGAACTGCTTTTACCCTTCAAACTATTTACTCAGCTTCAGATGGATTGTTGATATTATACAGTTAGGCATACTTATAAATATCACAAAATACACATGAACAAGTGTTAAACAAAGTTACTTGACAGTGTAAATAGTTTGATCTTGCAAACATTATCTTAATGTCTACAGACATTGTAGCTGGTGTATGGCAGTGGAATTTTTCTGTCCAGGGAAGCTACAGGAGCAGTGAGATTGGTTTGTGTGGATACTGGGGGCCTGACGTATTTTTCTGTAATTTTCACCCCTGTTTTATGGCATTTTGAAGTGTGTCTATTCTTTAGCCACCCTTGGGATATCAATTTCAAATAGTCTTTATGCTGGGGGAGTGTGGAAGGAAATCTTTTTCTAGTCTCTTCCATTTTTCTAAAATAAAGAAGATTTTCATAGCACACCTAAAAAGCTCAGCCTGTGGAAGCAGCACATTCTAAGAAAACGTGAATATACCACTTTTTGCCAGAAATAAGTATCCATTATTGTCTACTTATATATGGTAATAAAGATCTCAAAATGCATTTTCATCGTGTGTATTTACATTAATTTTTGAGCCCTTTAAAATATTTATTTACTTTTAGGTGTGGAAATGCTCCTCTGGATCATTTACCTCTGAACAGAATAACCACCATGAGAAAGAGATACAGGTACTATTACTTAATTTACCCCAAAGCATCTGTAGTTGCCCTAAGCCCTCTCAGTTGCCCCTGGGCTAATGCCCACTCCAGGAGTGTTACCTGATCCTGCACACACTGGATCTTTTTGCAAACAAAATCTCTTTGCACGTGTCACTCAAATTCCTTGTCTTACACCAGCTCCATCTCTGAATTAATCTTCAGTATCTTTCCCACAGAAATATTACAGAAAACAGGTACAGCTTGAATAGCAACATAACGGAGCTGGCAGTGTGCAGAGCCCTAGGCTGGCGCTTGGGTGTTTCCAGCATAACTTACAAATACTGGTCAATCATTAGTAGTCATAGTTTGAAAGCATAAAGCTGTTCTGCATGTCAGTCAACGTGTTGTTTTTGTGTTTCTTGTTCATTCAGGAATGGCCTGGGCCCAGTGAAAGAAGGTGAAGCACAGTATGCTGTTGTCCATTGCACTGGCTACATCAAGGCTTGGCCACCAGCAGGTTTGTATCCCTTGTGGAAGGCAGTGTGCACCAAGCTTTCCTTAGGACAGCTGAAAACCTAGCTCAGGTTTCCTTGCTGCAAGAAAAACAGGGAGAATTTTAGTGGGGTAACCAATTGAAGCTCACCTTGAGAAGTTTTTGAAAAGAAGAAATCAGCTGTTGTTACTTGCTCAGGGCATTCCTGTTTTTCTGTGTGACACCCTTCTCAATTTCGTCATCACAGAGCAACTGTAGGAATTGCCAGTAATGCAGGATTCCTAAAACTAGGGCCAAAAGTTTTCAACTTATGTTGATAAACCAACATAAAAATGGTCTGATTTTAAGAAGGTGGACGCAAAGGATGTGTACCTCTAGAAAACACCAGTTAATGCTTTTGTACTTAAGTACTGAATTGTAAGCACCTATATATGAAAATGTGTAATTTCACTTTAGACACATGGATGTTCTCAGGGATGGTGTTACTCGAGAATGTTCAGTATTTGGGATAAATTCTGTTTTGAGGCTGTTTTTCTGGGAATCAGATCTTGGCATATTGCTTTGATCTACTGAGAAAAAAATTTACCTGCTGGAACTCAGTATTACATATGGGAATATTTACCTTTGAAAAATTCCAAAAGGAGACAGTGGAGCTCATCCAGACCTCGTTGTGAGCGGGGTTACTTGACCTTGGCATTTGCAGGAGTTGAAGAGGTTGTTTGCAATGTGACAGCGCCTGCTGGCATGAATCAAGCCAGGAGCTGTCCTGCCCTTTTGTGGTTGTACACCACAGCCATAAATCACATTGATCCAGGGATTATGAGTCCTAAGAGGTGGTTTGTACCAAATGATGTGCAGCAGTGTGCAGACACCAGCATGCAGATGCGAACTTATTGTTGGTTTTCTGCTGAAATGAGGTTTCGGAAGCAGAGAAAAACTACCTCTCTTGTTGCTAATAGGATTTAATAGGAGTCAGGATGTTTCAATTTTGCTTCTATCTTAAAAGAGTGAGAGCACAGTGGAGAATGTATGTTTTTTTTCTGTTTTGTTTTCTTCTACAAAAAGACTTACTTTTCTGTTGGTAATTCCAAACATAATTGAATTCGACTTTGATATACAGGATGTCTCCTCAGGAAGGTGTAGGTTAAATAAAATTTTGTTTAGATTGGGTGAGAATCTTGCTGCATGTTATGGGATGTTTAAGGAGGTTTGCCTCTTCAGGGGTGTATGTTGTTGATGCAGAGCTGGAGATGCATGAACTCATGTCAGCACTAGGTCTTGATGTTGGCAATGTGTGCCCTTCAGCTGCTGGTTCTGCAGGACAGCAGCATGGGATTAAAAAGGATCTTCTGGATCTTTGAGTGCCCAGTGGCCAGGTATTGATCACACTGCAAATCCCAGTTGGCATTAGTGAGGTCTTTTCCCCATCTCAACTCTTCCAAAACCTTGCTGCTTTCCCATGCCTAACAACCGCTTTAATTTTCAGTCCTCACTACTTCATGAGAAGTTTTTATTTCACTGAAGGTCAGGTGGGAGTTTTTCTGCCTTGTGCCTCTGTGTCTCTCCAGTGTTCTGGTGTTTCCAGAAGAAGGTTATATCCTGGCATCCTGGAGTTTGCAAAGACAATCCAGCCCACTTCTACTTTCCTTTCTCAGAATGCATTGTCTTTACCCTTGGGACTTTTCTCCGCAATTGTTCGTGTTTTCACTTCACTTTTCAAAATGTAGGTCACTGGCACTATACATTCTTACTTCAGGTGAGATTGTAGTGATGGATAACACAAACAGTTTTTCCTGCCTTGCCTGGCAGCATCCTTCTCTTTTGTGTGGTGCATCCTGCAGGCATCCTAAGACATCTGATATGAATTTATACATCTTCCAAGCTGCCTTCTTCTCACTTGTCAGCTGCAGATCTTGCTTTGAATTGTGTGATGTTTCAATTAGTAATATCAAGTTCCATCCTATTTCTGTTGCTTTAGCTTATGACTGTTACTGTTCCCCAAGTGCATGCTTATGCATTTAGTAATGTTGGATTTCATCCTATTTCTGTTACTCCACTCCTCAAAATCACATGGTGCTCCCTTATGATATCCCAGTGCTCCTCCACAATGTTAATGCCTCCAAACTATAGCACAATCCTCAGGGATATTTTTTATTTTGGCAGCCTTATGTGGAATTTCATTGGTCTTTTATGTTACCATCCAAATTGTTACTCCTGTTAGTCATGTCTGAGTGCCTTTTTCAGGGCACATAGTACTGAGTTGGGGCCTTTTTCATGAGTGTTTATTTGCCATCCCAGTCTTCCCCACTTTGTGTTGGTCATTGTCATGTATCCGTTGACTTTCAAAGTTGAATGGGAATATCCATGGGCTGAATTGTTCCCTTGTATGTTTGAGTAAATAAGTGACAACATCACTGCATTTGTTCTCATTTCAGTGGTAATCCAACCATAATCTGCAAAGCAAATGAGATAACTACAGCAGAAATGGAATTTGCCAAGGCTTCTCTACCCTGTAATAAAATTACTTAGTTCAAATCAGCAAGCCCTGCATGGTCTCTGGATTCTTGGGAATGAATGGGCTTGTGCTAAATCACAGCTGTTTAAAAATTCAGCGATTGAAAAGATAATTTTCATTTCTTTTTCAATTGCCACGTGGACACTCTAGTATAAATTCCAGATCCTTTTCTTTCAAAGCATGCAGTGTGGTGTATGCATTATATAGCTTACATACACTACAAAGTGTACTTTCATAAGCAAAAGAACAAATACTATCAAATGCCCTTAATCTGTACTTAGTCTCATTTGTTTAGCACTTGGTATTTTCTCTTTCTGGGCTGAATTACGTTGTCTGTGGCCAGTGTTCAGTTTTTTTAGTCCCACCCTGAATAAAACAATCAGTGTTGATACAGAAGCATCAAGAGAAGAAGTGCTCTGTGATCATTACTGGTGTGATAGACTATGTGACAGTGCTGCTGCAGGGAGGAGTCTGTGCAAATCTGAAGTAATCTGAGTACTTCAAACAGGTGAAAATGAATAAGATGCAGGCGGCTGGTGGCATATTTTAAGGACTGGGCTTGTTGTGTTATTGCTCAGGTCTGTGTTCAGCATGAAAACACTTTTGCACATCCAGCCTGCCTTTGTGGTTTTTCTCACTTGTGTGGAGCAGTGAGGCTCATGTCCTGGCAGACTGTCTTCAGCCCCTTCTTCACTGAGAAAGAGCAGAGAAAACACAGGAAGCATCATGCCTCACCCTCCATTCAGGCTTTGTGTTAATGGTCTGTTCATTTTCCTCCACTGTGCCTAAAAAGACAGGTAAAATTAAGATCAGGTGCAAAACCAGGCGTAAGATACTTACACACTTATATCCCCATGGGTTGCATGCTGGCCTCAAGTAATCAGGGTAAACTTGGTGTGGAAGTCAAAGGAAAAAGGAGTCAGATATCTCAGGTGGATGTTCCAGCCAGTCGTGTTGTATGTTTGGTTAAATAATGAGAGCGTGGTGTTGGGTTATTTTGAATGGGGTAAAAGGACCCATTGTTTGAAACTGGCTGGCAGCAATCCCAGCCTTTGTCCCTCTGTTCCCAGGGAAGCAGCACAGATAGAACTTGTGATCCTCAGCATAGACAGTTCTTCAAGTTCATGGCCAGTCATAAAACTGAGAAGTGCTGACCTTCTTCTGGGTTTTTCTTGCCATTTTCAACTTAAGCAAGATTTGCTTTTCTTCTGTGTTTTTTTTCCCCCTCTGACTATCTCATTCCTGGAAGGAAATGAGTCTTCTGTGGTCCATATGATATTTTCCTAATAGGTTTGTTTTGCTTTTTTTTCATGCCATAAGATTTGGTGGAGAGAGAAGATAAAGTCTGTCAGGATGTTCGTAGTTTTCTGTAAATCAAAGCCAGGATCTCCAGAAAAGCATATTGTGAAGAAAAGAGATAGATACATATTTCGAAAGTTTCAAATAAAAAGTCACAGAGTAATGTTAAGTTCAGATAATGTTGAAATCTTTTTTTTCCTCTTTAGTTAAAAAAGAAACATTTTAGTCTTCCAAGTCAGACTTACGGTAACGTCTTAACCACAGCATGCCAAAGCTGTTAGGTTATTTTAAAGTTCTGGCCAGAATCTGGACGTTTGTGCAAAGTACTCCCTCTTCCAATACAAAACAAAATAGTTGCTTGAATATTCCTTGCAGTACTGTCATTTTTAAGGCTTTATTTATTTTTTTTAAAGAGAGATTAATTTAGTTTTTATTGGGATTTTTCACGAGATTTTTATCTTTGGTATGCTATCCACAGCCTTTTTTGTGAAAGCCTTTTTCCATTGTTTTGTATGAGAGGTAAAGTCACACAGTGTAGTTCCTTCCCTGGCAAGTAACTATCAGAAATGGTTCTAATGGAGACAGGCATTATCAGGGGATTGCTAGTGACCACTGGACACTTAAATTCCATCTTTCTAAAGAATTATATAATTCCTTTTTTAGTGTAGTGAAATAAAACCGTAAATCCACTAATGCTGTTCTGTGTCTCACAGAAAATTTGGGGCAGAAGGGTAGAGAAAGAAAGCAGAGAATGAGGCTTTTCTGTTGTTACAGCCAACTGGAAGCTCATTGGGAAAACTAAAAAGTTCCTTATGTCCACACCAACACATGCTGTTGCCCTGTGGGAAACTGTTTGCTGGTGTAAAGGACACTTGGAAATTAAATATAACCTCTGATGGCACAGCATTCTATTTGTGATGCTCAGTTGCAGCTTAGCTGTGCCAATTGTTGGTATGAAGTCAGGCAAGCACAGCACTGTATTTATTATTCAAGAGGGGTGTGTATTTGGTGTTGAGAAATAAACCCTCTCCCAGGGTTGCACATAAAGAATGTGAATAACTGAAGTGTGTTTATTTTGTTGGTGCCCCCTAAAGATCAGTTTCGTGGCTGCTTTCCTCCAAGCTCTTGTAACTTTTTTTAGAGGTAATGATGGTACTTGGTGGATGTTAAGGAGCAATGTTACATTGTTTTAAGAGCTGGACAGACTGGTATTAAGTGCAGTGCACGTCTTCATCTACCTGTCCATACTGGATTGTGTTCAATAGGAAATGTGCTAAAGCAAATCTTGTCTACAAATCCACCCTCCCACATAAAGATACCCAGAGTTGAATCTTTGGAAATATCAGCTGAAGAATAAAGAAGATAATTTCTCTCTATGGAATGCTGCCAGTAATAGCACCTACATTGCAGAGAAGTAGACAATCTTTTTGTCATATTTTTTCTCTAGGCACTTTGGGAAGAAGTTAGCAATCCACTGGGTCATGTATTGATTAATTCCACGCAGATTGGTTTTTATTCATAGAGTGTCTTATGGGATAACCCAACTAATACATTTTCCATTGTGCTATACAGACCAAATGTAATCCATCTTAGGCAAAAGGAGGAAAAAAAAAAAGATGAAAATTAGAACAACAGCCTTCCTTTGTCAACCAGAGTGACATCAGAAAGAATGTTTCCTAGCTAGGTTTAATTTTGGAGGTTGTTTATGTTACTTTGATTTTATTTGAGAAGTAGCAAGCATGGACCAAGTTCCTAAAAAGGAAAGCATTGTTGAAAGCTACAGAGAAAAAAAGATTATGCAAAGGGGAGGCTGTCCAGCTGTATCTTTGCTGTCCTTTGCAATACTCTGTGCCACTAAGGAAATGATTGGAAAAGCTTTTGAAGTCAAGGGAATATACTTGAAATTTGTCCTTCTCAAATGGAAAACTCCATTTGAAAGGGATCTTTTGGTTAAGGTTATCCAACTAGAATGCTTAGAGTTATGTCCTTAAAACAGCATTTGTTAGATGGGGCAATAATGCTCCTCCTTTGTAAAGCTCTTGAGAGCCCTTGATAAAATTCTAGTTATCAGTAGGGGGCTGCAAAGAATGTTGTGCACCCCAGATTGTGAAATTATTGCAGAACAAGTTTCAGTATATTATACAAAAACATGGGTGCTTTTCTTTTATACTTGGTGTATTTTATTTTAATATATAGCTCAGTGAGGACCAAAATATATCTGTAAAGTGAACTGATTTTCAGATAAGATTCAGCTGTTTTGATACAAAATAGCATCCTTAGAGATGACTCCAGTTCATTCAGCAGCATTTTTAGTCGTTTTTCAGAGGTGTCATTTAAGAAAGTGGTGTGCTGTCATTCTCTGCACTGTCCGAAGATTGACTTACATTGAGGATTATAAATTCAGAGAATTAAGTGGCTGTTGTTTCAGAATTGGTAGCTGCTTTGCAAATTAATTTCATTAATGCTTTTAAGTGCCTCTTAAATGATTCACTGCCTGTTATGACTGAATTCCTTAAAAATCCTTGTGAAAGAGTTTACAGATCACTTAAAATAGGTCAGTGGTGTCACTCCTGGAAGACGTTTTTTCAAGTGTTTTATACGAACTTGGTATCTCAGTACTGGAGTTGGGAAATAGCCTTAACTCAAGGCTTAGCCAACAAGCAAGCAAACAGTGCTAATCTGAATGTTCCTATTTGTGAAACACTGAGATGGAAAATAGTACACATGTATGTTTTGAAACTATTCTTGTGTTTATGGTCGTTACTCCTGTTACACAACTGGAACGAGCAGTGTTAGCAAAGCATCCGCATTTTTTTCAGTCTTTCAACGTAACAACGCAGGTTCAGTCCATTATAGAAAAAAGTAAAACCAGCTGTTAAATATGAGCACAGAATTAGTGATTGATTTAGGCTGTGCCTTGTTTTTAAGACTCATTATAAAATATTATTCACAAAGAAAACTGAACATAGTGTGCATTCACTGACCGTATTAAGTGACCCCTTGGTTCCGTAACATGCTGGTGGAGCAGCACTCATGGAAATGTTACTGTCCCTCTTGGTGTATAATGGAATTTTAGTATCTGGTTTGTCTTCAGCAGCCAAAATTGCTGCTATGGGTACTGTGTATACATGTGAAGTGTGTAGGATTGAGCACAACTGAGAAGGGTCATCTGATCTGAGCCCAGAAATAATGACTGAATCTTAGAGAAGGAAATGAGGTTACTCTGTAAGATTTAGAGCATCTAGAAAAGTACAGAGCCAGGACAGCAGCATCTGTGTTTATCCCAGTTTCCTAATTATAACAGTATTTGTTATCATTTACTCCAGGAATGACTATACCAGAAGAAGATGCTGATGTGGGACAAGGTAGTAAATACTGCCTCGTGGCAATAGGAAGGCTTCAGGTAATGCCAGTCTTTCCATATACAAACTATTTCTGAAAGCATAATCATTGTTCTGGTGTAGTTCTAAGAGATTTGCACATTGTTTTGCTACTAGACTGTGACTTTTAACATGTCTCCGGTTTATAAGTGCCTTGATGTCTGTGCAGTCAGTGACTTGTCTAGAACTTGTCAGCAGAGCAAAATGAAACTGATTTTGGTGCATATGTGTACTTAATCCAGTAACAACAGCAGAGATGCTCCTGAAGATGAGTGTGTACAGACCTGCCCTTCTTTAGGGTGTGTAGGGCTGGGGTGTTGTAGGTGGTGAGAAACGTGGCAGTACAGGTGCTGCAGGTGAGGGGTGAAAGTGGCCCCCAAAGCCAGTGATACGCTCCGTGCTGTTTTTCCATTCATTCTCTCTCTGACTAATCAACTCCTTGAAGAACTGTGATTGCGGGAGTTATTCTGAAAATGGTAAAGATAAAGTAGTCAAGAGGCACTTCAGAAATCACAGCTTTATTCTCAGCATGTATTGTGTTATGCATTCAGATGAGATATGAGCTGAAGGAGCTGGGAGAGTAAAATTTTCCTTCCTTTTTGTGCAGACGGTTGCAATTGTAGTAGTGCATTTCCTCCTTTGTGCATTGCTGAGCTGAGTTCTGAGCTAAAGCAGTCATAGTGAATCTCCTTCACCACAGCAGGGAGGACAGTTTTTAACTTCCTGGTCTGGGAATTCTGCCATGGCTGAACATGTTTGAGCCTCTTGCATGATCCCCTGCACTCGCTGCCATCTGCTAGGAGGGGATCACTCCTCCTGACAAGGTGGAATGACCCTTTCACAGGTGCCAAACCCACATTACCCGAGGTGAACAGCCTGCAGGTGTTAGCACATCTGCAGAGTGGCTCTCCATGGCCATGGCAGAGCTGCAAAAGTACTGCAGGATGGGTTTTAGGTTAATCATGCTTTCATAATCAAAAGTAATATATCCCACTAATGGAAAGAAGGAAGTGATGGGGATTCATGTGTTACAGCTTCCAAAGAAAGATGATTTCCAAGTAATGTCAGAACGTCTGTTACATTAGCGGAACCATTGTGGTATGTGAGGGAGGGCAGGAGGAAGCCCTGTGGTGGGTTAAATCAGAAGGGAGTCAGGGTGCACAAATTAAAAACTCTTGTTCTGTAACAGCAACTTGAAGTCTTGCATATGGTTAACTGGCTAATCAGCTCCAAGTTAGAAAAAAAACGAGGTTTTGCTCATTTTACGTTGTTAGCTGAGATAGCCCTGGAAGTTTTAAGAAAATCAATGGTCTCCTTTGTAGCTCCAGTGGGAAAGAATGGATATGAAGTGGCCTGATAGCACAGATTTCAGGCAGAGAGCTGAAAACACATTGTTCTCTCTGGTGAGATTTGAGAAATATTTAGAGAACTGTGTTTTTCATTACAAGCAGCCGCTTGCTGGTCTAATATCCCCTACCTCAGCCTCTGGAGGACTTGGTTGGGGTTCTGTAGGTTCATGTCACCTGAAACACGAGTGTTTAGTCTGAGCAGTCGTGTTGGTTATGTCTACAGATAATGGGTTGGTTTCCTATCCTAAAATGAGTGGACTGCATTGTCCTCTGCAAGTCATTCATTCATGGCTGACAGAGATAGGAACCACGATGCCTGATGTGCTGCAAAGCGAGATGAATCCAGCTGGACTTATATCCTCACTCTATCCCCACTTCTTGGGAACTTCTGGTGTGTTTGTTTCTCTGCTGTGCTGTTAAGCCTTGATAGATGCCATGGAATGAGATATTTGCCCTGCAAACTGGACTGAAGGCTGGTCTGTCCTTTATCTGTGCTGCTGTTTTATTTTACTTCCTTCAGTAGTTAGCGGTCTGGCAGCAGATTCTGTTCGGTGGCTGTGGGATCACATTTGGCCTTAGGTGACTGTGGTGTGGCCTTGCTTGGCCCTAGGTGACCAGCTCTCCCGTGTGCATGGACATGAACGGCATGTCGGTCCCCACGGAGTTCCTGTCCAGGCACAACTCGGATGGAGTCATCACCTTCGTGGACCCAAGGTGCATCAGCGTCATTGGCTACCAGCCTCAGGTCTGTGACCACTGGGAATGTGGAGAGTGGGTCGAGCTAGTGCAGAAAATCCCACTTGCAAATGTGAAATATTTGTAGCTGGTAATTCATACATCGTGCACTAAATGCTGTTCGCTTTTCTTTGCTGTCCACACCTCTGTGTGGGGTATCTTTTTATACCTTTAAATCTGATTAAGATTCTAGCAGCAGGGTGCTCTGAACCTTGCACAGCTTTCCAATGAAGACATTTCTGTGATAGAAAGTTAACAGTGCTTGGAGAGAGTTTTAGTCCTGTAGACCTTTGATTCTGCCAATCTCTTGAACAGTAAGCAAACATAATTTACAGCATCTATTTTCCTTTAGGCTTACATCTGCTCCTCTGAACAGGAGGCTAGTACAGAACTGAGTAGAATAGTAAATGAACCACAGCTCTCCCTCAGATAACTCTCGCCAGTTCCAATTTAGAGGCAAAAGTAATTCCTTGTTCATTTGTTTATTCATATTTTTTTTATTTTAAATTGCTGTATGATAAATGCTTTTACAAAAATTAGTGCCTTAAAATGAGCTGTAGTAGCAGTTGCCATTCTTTTCAAAGCACCATTTCACAGGTATTAGAAAATCACTTAAACTCTTTTGTAAAAACATGGGGCATGATGCCTACAAACCTTTTTTGGATGGTTCATCCTTGATTAACTGAGTAGTCCTGTTAAGGGTGGTGGATCTTGTGTTTGCAAGAATTACTTGCAGGTCTGCACATGGATTTGTGCTGTGTTGTGGTTTGGGATTTTTACATAGCTTTATGTTTTATTCTAGGATCTTCTGGGGAAAGATATTTTAGAATTCTGCCATCCTGAAGATCAAAGCCATTTGCGAGAGAGTTTCCAACAGGTGCTGTGTCTTGCTCCTTTTGTTTCTCACTTTATTATTTGGTATCATTTTGACCACAGAAGTAGTTTTTATTTTATGGTTCAAGGTGTTTTTTTCTGTTATGCAGGAGAAGGAGTGGCAAGATACAAAACAATTTATTGGTCAGTTAGCAATCAATTCAGCTGCATAATAAATGGTAATTTAAACTGCAGCGTGAGTTGACAGTGTTTTCAGAAATAAATTTTCTAGTTATATATTTGGTTTTTTGCTACACAGGGTGAGCTGTTTTGGAAATGCCTGCGTTGATCCCACTATGTTAAGTGGTAAACAAAATGATTTACCTTCCAAGATGTGCTGTTGATTTGGAAGTTGTTACATCCCTCTGTGACAATGAATTGTTTGTAACTGAGTTCTCTGCTAGCATAGATGATTTGCTTTCTCATGAACTTAATTGAAGTTACACCACTTTACATCAACATGTGATTCAGCCCTTTTTCCCTATTAGAAATTGAAATGTACAGGAAAGTAACAAAAGAAATACAACATACAGGAAGAGTTTCTGGTTTGGATTCGTTTTTACCGTGGGCCACATTTACATCAGCTGAATCAATGGTATTTATTCCATTGCAGAGCTTGCTATTGCAGCTTGGTCTGGGACGTGCTTTAGCAGTGCTCCTTATTGCTGGGCTTTTCAGTGCCTTTCCTGCTGCACCAGAATGGCCAGCACAGGATGTTTAACTGATTGCTGAGGCTCAGTTGATCTGAGTGGTTCCAGATTTTCTAACAACAGCCAATAGCTCAACCAAGTTGTGTTGATCCATCTTGCGTTGAATGCTGAGATGTATTTTCAGCTGTGAAATGTGGATATGAAGTGACTTCTAAATAATTCGTGTAGCCAACTGTTTGTTCGGGCATGGCATGCACAAACAGAGCCTCTCGGGGAAAAACAACTAAATGCTGTGTCCCTAGAACAGATTGTGAAACTGAGGTTATGGTCTCTGCAGAAGCGTTGGAGATAGTGTAAGATATCAGTCCTCCTGAGCTGTTTCTCACCATCCCCCCTTCAACGGGGACTACCAGCCCCATGGCCAGCTGTGCCTCCACTCCGGTTCCCTTGCACAGGCTGAGTGCAGACAGCAGCCAGAGGCTTTTTAAACTCAAGGCGTTGATTCACAGGCTGTGAGAGTTCAGTGCTTTAAACAGGTCCCCACACCCAGACATCTCCTCTGCCCCGCCTTGCTCGGGGGTGTGATGCTGCAGCTGAACCCTCCTGATGGGGGTCTGTCACCAGGGGTCAGGTCCTGCTTCCCCTCTTCTCTCCTACCTGCCCTCCTCCCCACCCTTCCTGCTGGCACGGATGGACTTGCTGGGAAGGCTGAGGCACTCATTCCTTCTGCATGGAGCTTCCAGCTTTCGGCTGGTTCAGCTCCCTGGGCTGGTGCCTGATGGCGCCGGCGGCGCAGGAGCAGTGAGAACACGTATGCTGTGTTTCACTGGTGCCCAAATGATTGATTCCACTCATCTGTCCAAGAGGCAGTGAGAGAGCTGCTGGATAACGGCCTGTCAGCCATCCGTGTGCAGTGAATCCGTGCGGTGATTGCCTGGGTCTCAGCAGGGCTGGCTGATGAACATGGCAGTTAGTGACTCCGTCCTCCCTGTGTTCGCTGGGACGGAGGTCAGGCTGTGGGGGGCTGCCACCGTGCCCCTGGACTCGGCTGCTGGGGACTCCACTGTCACCACTCACTGCTGGGCATGTGCATAAGTGATCTGCTGGATCAGGGGCCTGCATGATTTGCTTAAGGTCGTGCAGAAAGACACCTGGAAAAAATGCAATTAGAAGTGAAAGTTCCTGCTCAGTCTATGTCCAGTCTCTGAAAATACCGTGCTGTTTCCTTAGCAGGCAATGCCTTTTTGGGTGTATTTTTGTTCAGTGCAGTAGCAGTGTGATTGGGGCTGTTATTCCCATCATGCAGTAAAAGACTGAAGTAAACAGTTAAGCTTTGCACCAGGTGGTTTTTATTTCCAAAGAATATAAGAAAGTAAAGTTTAATCATTAGCTTTGAAATTTTTTGTGCTGGCTTGTTTGTGTGCTCCGTCTTAAGACAGTTCAGGATTTTCCCACCAGCAATCTCTCTGCTTTATATATTATTACAGAATTACTGTTTGCTTAATCAAGGTTTCAGGATAATAGATCACTGTTGTTTGTTTTATTATTGTTAGTTTGGACTTGGAAAACTCTTAATTAAAAAGGTAACTGTGATTTCAAATAAACTCTTTTTTTTTTTCCCTAAAATCTGAAAACTTGACACTTCTAATTTGCTGACAGTATCAGGACCAGGCTGGTGCATAATAAAGAAAGGAGGGAGGGTTTTGCAATTTTTGGCCCATTGCCAGTATCTATCTCAGAGCTCTACTTCCTTAGGAAGATAAATTCATTCATCAGGGTGGGAAAAATCAGGCCAGAATAAGATAGTCCCAAGGCTAAGACCAACAAATACAGTTAATATCAAAGGGTCCAGAATACAGCTGTTGGATACCCAGTAGGATACTATTCAGATTGCACACTTCTACACCAGCTCTGTGGTTTCTGCTCTGGGTGTGGTAGTAGAAAATTGCTGATAAAAGAATGTTGCTCAGTGTACTCAGAAGAACCCTGTAAAAGCATTAAAAAACCTCCAACAAAACCAACCAAAAGTCATTTACTTCAGTATGATTTTGAACCTTCCTGGGCTTTGCTAAAGCTCTTTGTGTCTTCTATTTGCATTCTTTCTATTTAATCCTATATCCAGTTGGTTAATTTGAAGTGCAAAGCTCTGAAAAAAACAAGATTGGAACATTTTTCTTAATCTAATTGCTTGTCAATAAAGACAGAGGGCAAATAGTGGGACTTCTGCTTTTAGAGAATGCAGCCTGCAGATAGCTAATAAAAAGTAAATTCCAGATGTTAAGGATTAAGAATCCACAAGATGTGGCATTTATTTGCAGTAGACCTTCCCTTTCCTTCCTTGAGGCAGCCCTGAGATAGCTTGGTGGAAAAGCTGTAAAATATAAACAGAGATAGGCCAGGTGAGTGCCAGCTGAATGACTTAAAACTATGAACGTTTTCTTCTGGCTTAACCCCAGATTGTTGGATAACACGTGAAATGCAGTTGCAGAGCCAGTGTGAGAAGATTGCTTTGAATGTACTTTATTTGACTGCTTCTTAATCCTCACTTGGTGCCCAAATGTTGACTTGAACAAAACTTCAGCTACCGAACCCAGACATCTGAATTCTTAATTGCAAATAGGCTGTGCAAGCAAGGAATTTATACTATTAAAATGGACAGTGGCTTATGGTGTTCTCTCCGTTCAGACACTGACTCACTCTTTTTTTTCTTCTGAAAGCCAGAAGCAAGTGTTTCTTGTTAGCAATTTGCCATCCTAGAGAGTCTTTTAATATGTTTAGGGTGAGGGAGAACCACCCCCCAATGGTTTCTAAAAAACCAAAAAATAAACACCATTGTGTTTAAGCATTGTCCTAAATGTTGATGCTGATTTATCACATATATTAATTGTATAGCTGGGTATCCAAGCAGAAAAGCAGACTGTCAACCTCAAAATGGCTTTTCTTGTAGGCCTTTGTTTAGTTGCAGTGATTGGTTTATGGTTTACAAATAAACATTTAAAAGATCCTCAGTTTGGTTTGTGTCAATCTCTTGGTAAGTGTTCCGCATTAAAACATTCCTAAAGTTTCTGTGTTGGGATAACAGCACAACCTGATGATTGTTCTGAATCTGTATTCTTTTTATAAGCAGGCTGGAAAATGGCATTTTATATGACAAAGCATGAGGATTTCATTCTGAAGGAGATAGCTGTAAACATGGATAGGATTTTGCATATTCTCTCCAAACTAAAAATTCCTCTGCTCTGTCCGTAGCTTTCTGTAATTCAAGTTTAAAACCTACCGGTTGCTGCTGTTGACTATTCATTTGCACAGCAGGTAGCAATCTCCTGTTATTAACCTTTCCAAATGACTTTGCAGGTGGTGAAACTGAAAGGTCAAGTCCTGTCTGTGATGTATCGTTTTCGCACCAAAAACCGGGAATGGATGCTGATCAGAACCAGCAGCTTCACATTTCAGAATCCTTATTCTGATGAGATCGAGTACATCATCTGCACCAACACTAACGTAAAGTATGTGCCTTTCTGGGTGCTCACCTCCGTGGTTTTGAAGGAATTGTAACCGTTCTTTTCTGCTGTAAGGCACATCCCAATTTTTTAACAGATGCCTTTGTTTCTCTCTAACAGTGCGGGCCGTAACAGGGTTTTTCTGCATCAGCAGATCTCCCAGTGTAGCTGTTTCTCTGTGTCATTATCCTGTGATGCTTCCAGGGCCTGGCTGCACTGGGGGAAACGTCACTTATCTGTTATGTCATTAGACAAGGCCATTGATCTCAGTCCAGGCTGCCTTGAACTAATGCAGAGCTTCCAGCAGCACAACAGCTGTCCTGATACTGGAGGAAGGTTAGCCTGACTGCTGAGCCAAAAGAAAATTCCGTGTCCATGTTCATTGTGATCATACCATTCTGTAGTTCTGGGCTCTTCTGCTTGAGCTGTGTCTACTCTTATGACCTAATGAAGCTGGCAAAATTATTTCCTAGTAGGTTTGAGTGGGAAGGGTTCCTGATAGTTCAGATCTGATAGAATATCCCCAAGTATGGGGACTGATCCAACTCCTTATCTTAAGAGGGAAATGAAATCATTCTGTCTTGTAATTAGTATTTTCAAAAATCTTTCATTTGGCCTCTTAGGAGGAGGTCACACTCAGAGTATGGTGGAGGTTGATCTCTGTGGACTGAGCAGAGATGCTTTTGGAGCCTGCTGAGTTCTCAGCCAGTAACTGCAGAAGCTAATCTGGCCTTGATTGCTTTATAGTGTGAGGTTTTTTTAATAAATGTTTCTTCTTTCCGATATAAACTTAATCTATTCCTGAAACTAAATCTGCTTCTGGTCTGACTAGAGATTTTTTTGCCAAGTCTTCAGCTGAGAGGAAATTATTGGTTTTGAGATCTCAGCCTGTTAGACCATGTATCAGAAATGCTGAATGAGCAGTCTGCTGCTGGAGGTGTCTGCTGAGAGCTCCACTGCAAAACCAAACTTGGAAGTGCCTCTGGGTGTTCCTTGTCTTGCTTCTTTGGACATGGCACATACCTGGATCAGGAGGGCTGTGCATTCACTTACATGAAACCCAGCATCACAATTGTTTTCCTCATTTTTTTTTTCTGCATACCCAAAAAGTTTGGCTTAAACTGAATAGTTAAACTCATTGAAAACAGGCAAATGTGTCTTGAAATCAGACAGCTTGTCTGCACTGTGCATCAAAATAGCTATTTCCACATTTCTGCTGTCCCATAATACTTTTTCAAATAATTTGTATATGCAAAAAAAGGCCTGCAAAGTGAAAAACATCTTCTGAAGTTTATCCCAGGCTGGCTTAATTGTGCTTTGTTCCCAAGAGGCCACGGATGAAAAAGTGGGGCTGGAGGCTTATGTTGTGTTGACTCTGGGAATGCTTTTTTCTGCGCCTGCACTGTACAGTTCAGCTTGGCACCAGAGCACTTGCTGTGATGAATGGGGCTGTGCCAGCTCCTGGCTCTGCTTCCATCTCTCTTGCTAGGTTTGAATAACAACCCAGAAATGCTGACCTAATATGGAAGTTGCCTGCTGCTACTTTGACAGACGATGTTCCCTCTTTCCTGTCATGTTGAAAATGTTCTGAAATGGGCAAGATACAGCCCATTATACTCCTGCTTTTGAATAGTAGAAAGAATGCGTTATTCAGGCTGGTTTTGTTTTTCTCCTTATTCTCTCTCAGTTCTCAGATTTCCAAAGAGGACTTACTGTAAAGTACTGCAGTTCCTGCCTGTTTCTGGCTTTTTTTTTTTTTTCTCCACTTTTGGGGTCATGTTTTGACTTCTGATTTCCTAGCTGCCTTGAAGAGTTGTACGTCATGGCAGCTGGTGATTTCCAGCTCCTCGTTAAGCTGCTGCTGGGACTGGTGGTTTGGCACCAGCCCTGGTGTGTGTGGCCATCCCTGTGTTTTCCTGGAAGGTGCTCTGGGTCCAGCAAGGTGCTTCCCGTGGAGACCAGGCAGGGCTGCCTTGCAGTGCCCAGCTGAAGGCACAGAGACAGATTTGGTCTGCCTGTCACTGTGGTGACCTGGGCAGCCCCATAAAACACAGGCTTGAGGCAGTTAAAAATTCAGCATGAAGTTGTAAAGACAATGTAGCTGAAAAATCTAGGTTTAAGTCAGTTTTTAACTTAGGGTAGTTTAAAGCCACAGTACACAGAGTGTGTGTCTGTTTGTGGAATAGCTCAAGTTGGTCGGTGAACAGCATTTTCCCAAAAGACTGTAGAGGGCAGTGATGATTCCAGTTGTGGAGGGATTAATTGATTTTTACTGTTATTTGTTGGCTTGGTTTGGTTGTTCTGTTTATCTTTTTTTGTTTTTCTTTTTCTTTTTTTTAATAAAGATACTCCTTTGGAGCTTCAAACAGTCAAATGTCTAAACTTGCTTTTGGTACTGAAGGATAAGGAAACATTGGGTTCAAATGTTCACTTAGTTCTTTGCAAAAAAAGAAAACTCTCAGTTTCTCTTGGGTGTAGTGATCCAAGAGAAACTTCCTGGAGAAATGAAGCATTTAACGTTTCACATTTGTGCTGTGTTGGGCTGAAAAGAAGAGTCCCCTGTTTGACCACATCTTCCTGTGTAGTTGGGACTGTTTGATTTCCAGAGAGAAAAAGTAATTGTTATCAGTGTTTATTTAGTATACAGATAGAGCAGTGTTTGAATAGAATAATTTTGTGGCGACAGGTTAAATAAAGGTATTATTTATTTATTTATTTATTTATTTATTTATATGTATATACATCAAAATAAAGAAGAGACGTATTTTTCTGACCTTTGTGGAATATCTGATGTTTCATTTTTGGAAGCCACAAATCCTTTGCTGCATTGTGTGGATTTATGAGCCCTGTGGTTGTCCTGAGTCTCGAGACTTTTTGTGTCGGAGTGAGCTGGCACAGGTCACTGCTGGAAGCAGCCTGCTGCATGAGTCAGCCTTTGGGAGAGGTGCTTTCTGCTCTGGATTCTTGTGGGCCAAAATACTGAAGAGATCAGCTGTCCTGATAAAATTGCAGTTGGTGGTAGTGGTGGTAAAGGCTTTCTCCTGCTCTCGTGCTGTCTGTGGGTTGTCTGATGCTGGTGTTAGACAAACCCTTTCGTGGGGGTGAGTTGAAGCTCTAGGCTAAAAGAGGGAGAATTTCTGAAAGAGGATTTTACAACCACAGCCCCAAGGCTTTTACTACTCTGCTTTTGCCCAAACCAGACACAGGAAGCACGTGTGCCTGTATTACGTAAAAATAGCTTGGTAGGGATGCAGTGCTGTTGTTTCTCTCCCACCAAAGAGCCTGTTAATTTTAAAGT
The DNA here is from genome assembly GCA_013397845.1 of Melanocharis versteri. Classification (NCBI taxonomy): domain Eukaryota; kingdom Metazoa; phylum Chordata; class Aves; order Passeriformes; family Melanocharitidae; genus Melanocharis; species Melanocharis versteri. The sequence goes on along the minus strand of VZTG01007483.1, from coordinate 4,523,069 downwards.
TCAAGTTTTGTTTTGTTTACTATGATGCTCGGAAAGGGAAACAGTGACTTCAGTTTTCACACAGAGAGAGCTTAACATCCTCTGGAATGTCAAAAGAACTTCCGCAGTATCTTCCTTTTTCCTCCATGTATATGTACTAAAGTAAATTTGAAGTAACTATCAAAGCCTTCAGATTTGCTGAACCATTCCTTGTCCAAGGCAAGGGCTTTCCCAGTTTCATACTGAACCTGTGGGTCAGTAGAGACAGAATCCTTTGTTGACCCAGACAATGCCACACTTGCTGTGTTGGCTCCTGTAGAGCCAAGAAATTTTTCATTACTCCTTGAACTTCTGAAACTGAAATTGAAACCAAGGACAGTTTTTGGGTTCAAAGTCAGAAGGCACTTTGAGTTTTGCCCAAACTGATGATAATCCCTTGTTCTGTTCCGTTTTTGCTGTCCAGCAGTTGGGTGGCTGAAGGGACCTGCCTGTGTTGGCTGTCAGGAGGGCTGGTGGGATGGCAGGGTCTGAAGCAGCACTGAGCTCTCCCTGGTCGGCTGCTCCAGGAATTGCTGCACAGTTTCTTTCAGGTTTCAAGCACCATTTAAACTATTTATACAGTAGCAGCCAACAACAACAGAAGATGCTGCCCTGGCTTTGCATTTCTGTCTTAATTAAGTGCAGCATAGCTTGCACAGAGTTCAGTAAAGATACACGCAACTATTTGGTTTTTATAGGAAATAGATTTTGGGAGGTTGTTCCCAAAGTTCAGTGCTGTTAACACAATGTGGTGTTTATATTGTGCTGCAGTTTAATGAGTATTAGAGATGAAAGATAGTGGAGGGTGAAGGAGCTCTGAGTTAGAGAAGTGCCTACAAAACAAATAACGAGTGAGTGTGCTGTTTGGTTTGGCTCATTTGTATGTATATGGCTGAATCAAGAAAACATTCTTTATAAGGAACAGAGGAGACCTAATGTGCTGTTTATTGACACACGCACCGAGTCGGTGGTAATAAAAACAAATGAAACACTGTAATTAGCTTTCACGTTAACAACAGGATTTAATGGGTGTTTATTGTCCACGGGGTGGTATTTAGAAACTTCCCCATAGATTCCCCATGATTAAATTGCCTCCCGTAGTTCTGTTGGAAAAGTATGCATTTTATGCTTGTGAACAAAGAATGTCTTTGCATTCCAGAGGTAATTTTTAGGAATTTTCTGTTAGCTAAAATAATAGGGAAAATCCATGGCTCTCTGGAGGCCTGGAGGACTGCCTTTTTTTGCATGTTACTGCTAGGACAAAAGTGATTCCCTGTATTATGTGTTCCCACACTGTAAGGCTTACAGAAGGCTTTTGGCCACCTACTCCGACCTGCTGTTTGTTGCCGGTCACAGATTTTTGCCATGGAGCATAAAAATTTACCAAAGTGTCTTCTGGAAAAGCTTCAAGGGATGGCAAAATCTGTTACTTACTTCAGTAGCTGGTTTGAGTGATTCCTCACATTTCCCCACTTTGTGTCTAATTTGTCATTTGACTTTGTCTGCAAGTTTGTCTCTCAATCCCTTGGCATTTGAATCTCTTTCAAAATTTAAAGGAAGATTTGGATGAAAATATAAAATTTAAGCCTGTGGCTAAAAATACATTGTAATTTTCCAGAGTTTCAAATCCATGGTCTTGCTGTTTTGCAAAATCTCATCTATTCCTGCCTGTCCAAGTATCATATCTCTCTGGGGAAAGACGCACATGGTGTGTAATTCCTGGTTTTGGGTGATTTTTCCTTCAGAAAGAAGCCAGAAACATACACAAACTGTGTGTACAGTCAAATATCATTTACAAGTATCAAATCCAAGTATTTTGTCAGTTCAGTCTTACCCTAATCTCTGAGCTTTAGCATGATTTGGGGGGGTTGTATCTTCTTTGCTTACTGAGCCCAGAGCCCCACAGAGATGAGTGTTCTACCTGTGCATCTCCAGGCCAGAAGTTTTCTTTCTTGTTGTGACCAAGCAACAGAAAGCGACTCTCAATGGGAGGTGCAAAACATCTGGATGACTTTGCAGCTGCTGAGGTGTTCTGTCATTAAGCATCTTCCTGGAGAGCAAGCTTACTGTTTCCTTCAGCAGAATCAGAGAGGGGCTCTGGTGTCTTCAGCACTAACATGAGGATAACAATGAATTTAGAATAGTGAAATTTTAAATCCTTAATAAAGAGGTTGTGTTCCATCCTCCATTACTTATCCACCTACACTTCTGTGCTATCACAGCAAAATTCTTCCTGTGCCCTGTTGCATTCCTGTGGTGCAGGTTTTCTCAGTGAGAAAGCTGTAAAAACAGATGAATCTCACAGGAAAGGATTTAGTAGATCATCTGAGAGACATTTCACTGGGAGTGTAAAATAGGAGACCGTGACTATTCCTTTTTGTATCTTAATTGGTTTTTGTAAGAAAGTCATTTTGTCTCCCTTGCAGACAACTTCAGCAACAGCAAGCAGAACTCGAAGTACATCAAAGAGATGGGCTGTCATCCTATGACTTATCTCAGGTGAAATTTCTCTGCTTTTTCTTTGTGCCTGTGATCATTTAAGATGTAAAACAATAGCAGATTTCAGCAAAACTAAAAGTACATTGCGACTGTCCCTGAGTTCCTTTTTGTGAAATACGGTAGAGTGCATTACCTTCCTCTGTGCATCTCCACAGGTGCCTGTTCCAAGTATACCAGCTAATGTTCACGAGGGTGGAAAGTCTGTGGAAAAGCCTGATGCTATCTTCTCCCAAGAGAGAGATCCTAGATTTGCTGAGATGTTTGCTGGAATAACTGCTTGTAAGTGAATGTCCCTGATGTTTAATTTTTAATACTGTGTTAAGTTTGGTTACACAATGTAACAAGAGAGCACAGCTTCAAGAGAATGAAGAGAAACTGCAACGTGGCAGAGAATTTTCTAAGCATCATCGGTCTTTGGGACATTTCCTAGCATTTGTTATTAGTTGGTGTTTCCCCTAAAGATGATAGGAGTAAATTCAGGGAGGGAAGGATGGCTTTTTTGTCACCAAAGCCACCTGGTTTTGATTCTCTTTTCATTTCACAGGGACACCTTAGGCAGTGCTCCTAGATATTAAATATACCTAGCAGAACTTTCCATTTCTAAGTGTATATTTTCTTTCTTAAACAGCATATGTAAATTTATTTCTCTAAATAGGGACACAAAAGTTACCGTATAGTCTTAAGATAGGCTGCAGGTTTTTATCAAATCACCAGCTTTTGTATTGATGCTTTCAGAGGCATGTGCTGCCTTGAAGTGTCATAATACACTTGTTCTCTGGTCAGTTGAGGCATCTCCTGTCATGTTACCTGGTGGTGAGGAGTCTTTGCTCTTTTTCCCACAACTTTTAAACTTGTTAGCAAGTTCTGAGAGTGATAGGAGTCTCAGAAATAGTATGTTGTTCTATATTCCTTGAAAATTACTGTGAGGACAGAGTCCTTACTGATGCCCTCACCAGAGGATTTCCCAACCCTGTTCTAAGAGGTAGCAGCCAACTTGTCAGTCAGACAGATGGAGATGTCTCAAAGTAGCCCCAGCCTGTGCTGCCTGTTGCCCTAACAGACAGAAATCACTAAGACTGGCAGCTGAAGGGATCATCTGAAATATATCTGTAGGAAACCAGGCTCGTTAATTCCACTGCTTATGGAAGAATTCATTGATTGTTTATTGTTCTTAACTGTTCTCACTGAAAAAGAGGAATTTTTACATTTGTTTTAAATAAATCAATGTGCAAGTGTCATGCAGTGTAGGGAGGAAATGACCCACAGGGTTTGACTCCGGGGGTGTTGGAAGGTGACCTGACTCCATTGGTTTCTTATGTCTGGATTGGCTTTTTCAATTGGAGAAGACATTGTAACTGCAATATATACTTGATATTCTGTCCTCCTGTTGCTAGGACTTCTCTGCTATTCCTGTTCATCCTTGTCTGTTTACTCGAACAGCGGAGTCAACAGCTGGGGCCATAAAAGGGGTCCATTAGAAGGTAGCAAGACTCCAACCCTGAACACCAGAATATGTTTTTCCAAGCAAGAACATCTTGCTTTTTGGCTGCCTTCCTGGCTCTTTTTCAGGCAGCTCTCAGCTGTTTGTGGGGAGGGGTTAGGGTTAAGGGTGTCGCAAGCTGTGAGGTAGCTGGGAGGTTATGTTCTTGGAAATGCCATTTCTCTTTTCATTCTTATCAATTTACAGGCTGTGCTTTTTTTGGGACATTCTCCCTCTCTGAATTTCTCGTGGGAGCTGTGATCAAGGTCTCCTCTGAACGATAAAGGATGGTTCCCAGTTAGGGATGAGATACCCTGTCCAAAACCAATATTGACAAGCCTGCGTGCTGCCTGCCAGACATTTGCATTATGTTGATACCCGATCTCGTTCTGTAGGAACATGGGCTGACACAGGGAGATTGCTGCTAGAATTGCATGTAGTGGCCCCACATCATTAAAACCCCAAAAGTTGGGAGAGGAAGCCTGGCTTTGCCAATTCATGCAAGTGCTTTGAAGCCCCGGATGATGCAGTTCTTGGAGAGAGATTCAGTCAAGAAGCAGAAAGGTTGGAAATACTGGTCCTGCTGGGAGAAGGGACATCACTGACCAGTACAGTGGTAGAGTTTAGAGAAGAACAGGTAAAATTGACAAAAAAAAAAAAAATTCAGTGCTGTACCAAAGGTGAGAGCAGGGAATTATATGTAAAATCTTGAGTAGGAATACATCTGAGAGCGATGTGGGCCAGATTCAGAGGCTAAAGTGCATTCAAGGTAACTCAGGAAGGAGAACTAGCTGCTTGCTATTAGTTTAGCTGTTCCCTTTGTCTTGGCCTCATCCTGTGGCACAGACCCTGGTAGCTGCCATGGCAACTCTGCTGCACTTGAGGAATTCCAGTTCATTTGGGGCACTCTCAGTTTCTCTGGTGAGTTGTTCTCAAATATCTAAAGCACCCGCAGGATTTTGGCTCAGTCTCTTCCAGCCCTGAGAGTTTGGTGTCCCTGCAAGGGGTGGCCTTAGAAAATGGGACATCTCATGCAAGAATGGCATTACTGCAGAAAAAGACAAATACATCTGTCCTTCTTCTCAGAGATATCTCAACCCATGCTCAACGCTTCCTACTATATACACAACTTTCTCTACACCTTGTCCCCATTTCTCCCTGTTTTTTTTTTTTTAATATGAGAGCATAGTTTTGCAACCCAGCCTTGGTTTCTGCACCGGGCAGTAGGCAGCCGGGGAGGAATTTCTACAAATTTCTGCATTAGGAAAGACAAGCAATGCCATCTTGCATCAGTGGCATCCATGCTCCCTCTCTGAGGCTCCTGTGAGGGAATTTGAGGTGACTTTTCTTTTTGGAGGCAAGCTTAGATTCTTGTTAGGAACATAATGTAAGAATTTAGGTAACAGAGAAGAGCTGGTGTGTGTTGGAGGCCTTTGGTGAGTCATACTCAGGAGGTCTCTAAAAGCTAGGGAAAGCTAAAAAAAATTTAAACACCTAGAAAATACTTCTGTTACTTGTGAGTTGAGTGGGCCTTTTGTCCAAGAGAGCATCTTGTGAAATGAGTGGGAATCTGAAAAGAGCTAAGGGGAAAATGAGGAGGCAGACTTTATTTCTAGGCCTGTCAGGTACATAGCAACAAGTGGTTGCAAAACTCTGATTTGCAGGGTGTTTTGCACTTTGAGGGAAGATGGAGAAGGTAAATAAAGGGTGCTGTAGCATACCTGTAAATTATTTTAAGAAAAGTACTGGTGAGATTTCCCTGGGCTTTGGAATAATCCAGTGCCAGAAAATTAAATTAAGGGACCAAATGCTGCTGTTCAACCCAATCTTGTTTCATTCAATTCGAGATTGATCTCCAGTTGCCACATTAAGGGTAGACTACAAAAGGTAATGGCATCTCTTTGTGCATATTATTCACTACACTCATTTGTCTCCCACCCCTCTGGGATGCTTTCATCTTATTTCATGGCTCCCCATCCTATTTCATGGCTCCCCTAAGCCACATAAGGACAGCAGATTCCACGAGAGGCCTGTGTTTTGCCTTGCCACAGCTCGGGTGTGCAGGTCTTGTGACACTCAGAAGCAAAGTGCCCCCAGCCACCTGTGGGACTGTGATGCAGGTGGGGCTGCAGGTTGTCACCCCAAGATGAGCAGGCAGTGCCATCAGGCTGCTGGGGAGGTGGGTGCTCCTCGGGCTGTCCCAAGGGAAGCAGATTGTCAGCTGGTCAGGAGAAGGGCTTTTGGACACCCTCCCTTGGGCTCTTTAACGCAGTGGGGTGTCAGCTGGCACCGCAGTGCAGACAGCCTGTGGCAGCAGCAGTGGGGCTGGAGGGCTTTCCCTGGTGTCAGAAATGTACCCTCACCTGAGCCAGAGGTGCACGTGCAGGCTTGTTTCCTGTGCCATCCCTCCATCCCCCTGGGCAGACCCTCACACCTTTCTTCCAGAAAAGCTTTGTTCCCCTTTCCAGTCTGTGCCTGGGGGCCGTGCACCCCTCGCTCCCCATCTCAGCCAGAGCCATGCTCTGTCCAGTCAGGAGCAGCTTCCAGAGGTCTGGGCTGTGTGGCCACGGGGCACAGCCAGCACAATGCTCCATGCAAACAATGGCATTAACGAGGCACAGCCTGTGAGGAGGGTATAGAGGAGACACAAACCAGCTGTGCCTCTGGCTTCACACTGAATTGTCTTACAGCCCTTTTGTGTCCTTCCTAATGTGTTCCACAGGGCTTCTTCTTGAAGCTTGAAGAAGGGAAGAAAACATACTTTGCAATTGTCTTTAAATAATTTTTCCTTCATTATGTCATCCCCTAAATTAATTCTTTTTCTGTGATTTGTTTTTCTCTTGTAGCAGATAAAAAAATGATGGCCTCTGCATCCACAGCAGGAAACCAGCAGCTTTACTCACAGGGAAGCCCATTTCAGCCAGGACACTCGGGAAAGACTTTCAGGTATTTAGTGCAGGTCCTGAATGTATCAGTTTCTGTCTGAGAGTGGGGGACTGTCCCCTTTTGATATGATGGAAACAAAACTTACCCAAGGTGCAAGAACTGTCTTTACATGGATGAATTTTACTCTATGTACACTTCACTACTCATGATGTCTCAGCACTTAGGCTGGGCTTACGAGCTGGGATGATTTGGGTATCTCTCTTAAAAATATTGTCTGGTAAGTAGGTACTTTTTGCTGTGATCATGTAATTGGAAAAAAGCTAAGAAGCAGCAACAAATTCTGAAGGGAAATAACTCTGAGAAGTGATGGGACAGGGTCAGAGACCTGAGGAACGTTCAGCCAAGCTAGGAAGGTGCAAAGATTTGTTTTGCACTCACAGCTGTCACTGCTCCTGCAGGCTGCCTTGAGGGGCACTGATGTGGGTGCTTTATCAGAGGGAACAGAGGGGTGCTGCACCCATAGTCCCAGGTGGGGACTGGGACACAGGCATGAATACTTTCCTGAGGCAGCTTCCAAATACATGTAACGTGGTGGTCTGGCATGTGCCAAGGCATTTTTGAGTTACTCTAGGCATCTTTGAGTGTGTCATTGCCTACCAGCCGGCAATACAGGTTTGCCTAATCTGAAGTTTGTCTTCATTTCCAGTCACTTTTGGAGAGTGTGATAACAGCAATCATGTTTGCCTTAGTGCCTTGTGATATCACCACTGTCTTACTGGAGTTTTGTTGTCCTGTTCAGACCAGCCAAGGCTGTGAAAGTGAAGGAGCAGCCATTCAGAACTTGTCAGTTCCAGGAAATGGAAGACATTGGCAAACACTTGATTTTATTTAAACCAATGTGCTCTTAAAGTTGTAATTGCTAATAATCTCAGTGGGGAGAAATAAGATCCATGTGAGTGTGTTTTGTCAAATTAAAACCAAGTATAACTTGGGGAGATGTGACAGTAAATTAAAATATCTTTTAATTGGATGTTTTGTATTACTGGGTGGCTGACTTGCCATCTTGGGGTTTGGTTTGTGTTCTGTTTGTTTCCTTTGCTAATTCCTGATGTTTAGCTATAGCTTTTATCCTACTGCTATTCTGTTACATCAAGTAATGGCTTGCATTTCTGCCAGCACTTCCACTGAACTGTCCTCTTTGAATAATCTCCAGCCTGGCCCGTTCAGTCACTGAGCCTGGGCAGCCTCTAGGCAAATTCTGCAGAATCCTGGTTTCAAAGTTCATGTTCCAGATACAGTCCAAGCTCCTTGAATGGCGGGATTTGCCAGTCCAGCTGAGAAGGTGTTGGCAGTAGGACCAGCCCTCCCCAGCAGCTGCTCTGTGCTCTAGCCAGATTTAAATGGACTTTCTGGTCTACGTTTTCCTCTTTGGAGACTCTGTGATAGTATAAAATAAAAATAAAATAAATTAAAAAAAATATAAAAACTCTGCAAAGAATTTCTAAACCTACACTTTGCTTTTAGGCAGCTTAAGAAATCCAGAATAACAACTCCCATATTCAAACGCCTGCCACGTTTTGCTTACACTCTGGGAGGGATTCTGTCAGCCTTCTCTGAGGATTCAGATTCCTGCTTTCTCTCTGCTCAGCCTTGTTTACTTCTTCTCCCAATCTGCTCTCTTCTCTCTCTGTAAGATTGTGAAAATAAACAATAGGGAAGGGATTGGAGAAAAGAACAAGCTGTTTCAGTGGATACACAAAAGTGGTTTTGTGTGCTGTCTTCATTTCTCTTCATTTATATATGACATGTAAAAAATAATTTTTTATATATAAAAGTACAGTCACAATGTGTGGTTGTGTAGATTCCGTTGCTCAAGACTTCCATGAGAATAAAACAGTGATGTGGAGCAGTTCCTTCGTAAAACTTTTCTTATAATTAGGAATTTCTGGGTATTTCTCTCTAGTGAAATTCAGTAATTAGGAAACAGCTGACATATAAAAAAGTTCCTTAAAATAATATTTTTATTATTATTAGTGTTCCAAAGTTACTACATGAGTTTAACTTCTGTCTTGATTATTCTTTTGCCTGGGTATATAATTGGCTGTTCTTCTTTAGAATCAGTTGAAAAAGGGAATTAAAAGCCCTTATTTTTAATATGTAGCACATACTTCTTCCTTTCCCAGGCAGGAAACAAATAAGGAAGTGCTTATAAGTATCATCTTTTGTGCCCATCTTAATTTAGAATGACATTTAAGGAAATGCTTAAATACTGTTGACTTTAAGCACAAATTTATGATGAAGTACCTGCTTGAATACTCTGTGCAAGCAGGATTTTTAACACATTAAATGTTAAACTGGTGTGGGGCTAAGTGTGTATGCACCATGTGTGAGACTATTTTTATTTTTAGAAGCCCTTTCCAAGAGATTACTGAAGTCTAATTCAAAATAATTTTGCCTGCTGTGTCTATTAGGGCTGACATTTAGAATGCCAGTATGTTTCATAGTTTTGTATGGTTTTCTGTCAATTTTTAATCAAGATAGATTGAACAATTAGTTTTTATGCATATCAATATTCCTTTATCTGAGATACAATTTGTGCATTGAGAATGCACCCTACAAATGAGGCTCTGTCTCTGTTCTGAACCCTCAGTTCATCTGTGGTGCATGTGCCTGGTGTCAACGACATCCAGTCTTCCTCCTCGACAGGCCAGAACCTGACCCAGATATCCCGGCAGCTCAACCAGGGCCAGGTGGCCTGGACAGGAAATCGCCCACCATTTCCAGGACAGGTAGTGACTTCAAGTGCTTCATTTTCACGGTCATTAAAGATTTTCCATCTCCGTGCTTTTTGCAGCAGTGTTGGTAAAGCCATATACAATGTCGGTGTGATTGGTTTGTGGCTGTGGCAGAGTTGTGGCAGTGTGAGCAGCTGCCCCGTGTGTAACTGCGCCTGGTTTGGGATGGTGTCCATCGAGGTGGCTGTGGCTGTGCTGACCCAAACCCCAGGCCTTGTCCTGCATTTGCTTTGTCTGTGCACTGGATAAAGCAAAAAGGATAGATGTTCTGCTTTAGTGTTAAGCCTGTGAATTAAATCTTTCTTGGGCCAGGACGTTGCACCCAGCAGTGTTACCCACTGTTATCAGGTACAAATCCAGGCGTGGATTCAGAGCAGAGGCTGCTCAGCCTGTCACCCCTCCATCAGCACTGCCCAGAGTAGCTCACACTGTTGTGTGCTGGAGGAAGCAGCACATACCTCCATCAGATGCACTGTGCTTGTCAGTGCGAGCCCAGAATTCACCTCTTGTTCTGTGTAACAATTAAAAAAAAAGTGGTTTGAAAGTCTATTAAAATACAAATAGTATGAAATAATCAAGTTTGATCTAATAACGCTGCTCTTAATCACTCCTGAGTTCCCATTGTTTGGCAGGCTGGAATGGCATGTTGGGGTGGTCACTAAATAGATTTTCAATAACTGAATTGTTTCCACATTAATCACTGATCGTTCCCAGCCCTCGGTGTGTCATGGTTATCTGTCACACCTGGTTAATGAAATCCAGTCGCAACATTAACTCATTTCTTCAAATGATATGGAAGGTGCTGAAAATGACTAAAACAAATTACTCATTCCACTTACTGCACAAATTCTGTCCAAGTTAACTGAGTTTGCGTGTGAGTGTAAGGAAATTGGAATTCATTTATCCATCTGAAATAAAGTAAAATGGAGCTAAGCCTTGCAGAAGTGGCGTGCTGAGCTCCCACTGCCATTGTGGAAACCTTCAGAAATGTACAATTTCTTAGCTTGGAACTGAACTGAAGACTTAATAGCATCTTCCATATGTTATATGCCTGTTGGGATCTGTTTTCGTCCCCCAACTCCCCTGCATTTGTCCAAAAATCATAGAATCATTACATTTGGAAAAGACGTTTATGATCATCGAGTCCAACCATTAACCCACTGCCACCAATTCCACCCCTAACCCACGTCCCCAGGTGCCACATCTACACATCTTTTAAACACCTCCAGGGATGGCGACTCAATCTCTTCCCTGGGCAGCCTCTTCCTGTTCCTGANCGTCCCCCAACTCCCCTGCATTTGCCCAAAAATCATAGAATCATTACGTTTGGAAAAGACCTTTATGATCATCGAGTCCAACCATTAACCCACTGCCACCAATTCCACCCCTAACCCACGTCCCCAGGTGCCACATCTACACATCTTTTAAACCCCTCCAGGGATGGCGACTCAATCTCTTCCCTGGGCAGCCTCTTCCTGTTCCTGACAGCCCTTTTGGTGAAGGAATTTTTCCTGCTGAGAAATGATGGGAGGCGGCTCAGTGAGCACTTCTGCCAGCTACCTCAGTGCCCTTGGGTGGATCCTGCCCAACCCATGGACTTGCATGTGTCTGAGTGGTGTAGCAGGTCACTGACCTTTTCCCCTTGCATTGTGGGGGCTTCATTCCACTCCCTGTCCCTCTTTTCCAGGCAAGAACAGCTTCCTTTGCATGCATTGGTTGCCAGTAACAGTGCACATCATTACAGGTATCCAGAGATGTAATCACCTTCAATTTCTGTTTGTAGAGTTGGTTAGGCACTGAGTTTTTCTTGGGACTGCTGGATTTACTCATAGTGTGGGAAATGGTTTATGAGCAGATTCTGTCTGTTGCACCATACGTTAGCACATGACTTTGGATGGAACACTTCTCTCCCTTTAGTCTCAGTGTTCGAGCTGTACGTGTCTCAAAGCAGCCTCTGCAGTGTTTAATCATTTGTGTAACATTCTGGGAGATGCTGTGATAGAGCCGTTATGTAGGTGAAGTGACAGCAAGCTGGATCTTGATACCTTTGAAACTCAGCTGCCCAATTAAAGCAATGTTAGACTGTTTTTTCCCTTCTGCCAGGACCCGGTGATTCACTCTTCCAAGCCTTTTACAAGGCAAAATCACTGCTGCATGTATTTCATAGGCAGGGAGAGAAGGCAGCTCATTACCTTTGAAACTTCTTTGGCCATTTAGTCCCAAGCACTGGAGACTCTGGTCTTTTGAGACCTGCATGTGTCCTGCAAGACATTCAGATAACTGATTTTACTGTGGCACTGCAGGATCAATACACCTGGAAAATAAAGATGAATTCTTCATACCTGTTCAGTTTGAGATCAATCCTCATAATGGTGAAGGGAATCCTGGTTTTCTAAATAGCTCTGACACAGAGTATATGTGAGCTAATCAGCAGGAGAGCTGTAAATGTTGGTTTATGGTCTGTTGTAGTCCTTCTGCAGCAGTAAGCTGGCTTGGACAGAAATTAAATATGGCTGAGACAGGAGAAACGTGCCTGGTGGCATCCACAGAGTTTATTTAGTCTTTGCTTTGTGTTGCAAAAAGTGATTCTGCTGTGCTGTTCCTCACCAATGAAACTTTTTCCTTCTTTTACCCTTTATTCCTCAGCAAATTCCATCTCAGTCTGGCAAGGCTCAGTCGTCTCCCTTTGGCATTGGCACAAGTCACACCTACCCAGCTGATCCAGCATCATACAGCCCCCTGTCCAGCCCAGCCACCTCTTCTCCTAGTGGGAATGCCTACTCCAGCTTAGCAAACCGAAGTGCAGGCTTTGGTGAGTTTTAAATGGTGTGACACAGAAACACATGTGAAAGGGAAACTCTCCAGCATTAATTTCATTAAAAATCCTCTGACCTGTTCTTTTGGTGGCTCGGTTGGGAAGACCAGGTAGTGAAAAGGTTTTGCTTTCTGCTGCTGAGTAGAGAGGACAGAACTGGCCTGTTTCTTCCACATCCAGCACACTTCAGAATATTGTGTCATTTTATGGTATGAGGGAACCTTTTTTATTTTCTCCCAGTAGATGGTGTCCTGAAAGATTCAGAAGTTGCTTGTATCGCTACTAACCATCCTCCCTAATTGTGGTCAGCATATTCAATTTCTGCTTCTCAGGAGAACACTTAAAAGGCACAAATTTGCTTTTTTTTTTTTTTTTTCATTTTTTTTCTTGTTCATGGCAATGTCCTCTTGCACAGACATTGCATGTTGGAGTTTGGCTGGAAACGGGATTTATTTTGTACCCCCAGTGTTACTAACCTAATCAGAGTAGGTGCCATGTTTTGAAAGGGTTTTCTTTTCCTATTACATGCTGATTTGGTGGCTTTCAGACTGTTACCCGGTAGGTAACCCCTTGGTAAGTTTTCTGCACTCCACCAGAAGAATAATATTCAAGAGTGAAAAATACAATGGATTCCATGAAAAATGTCACTGGCTGATAAGAATGTGCAATCCCAGAAAGCACGGGTAGCAGTGTACTGATGTGTGTTGTTTGCTGCTGCCCCTGGGGACAGATCTGGCACAGAGCTGTGCCTAGGAAAAGGGCAGTGAGATGGAGCTCTTCCCACACAGCTATTCCTGCCTCCATTTCCATTTCCACCAGGCACTGTACATTTGTTTATGAGGCAGCCTTGTACTTCAGGCTTAAGCTACTTGGCAAGAACCCTTTCACTTAATGAGAAACATCTCCTGACCTACATCAGTTTGGGTGCTATTAATAACCCAGCCTTCACGGAGACGAACGGCTTCGACCGCCGGCTGGCAGGAGCTGTTCTGCTGAAAAGAAGCATCGTTTACTTCACTCAGTTAATTTCAATGTGTTGTTCTGAGGGGAAAAAAAACAAAACAAACTTGCAGCTTTCTTTTAAAGAGTAACTTGGATGAATTTTATTTTGGCCCTTAAAATGTCTGCGGGGTTTTTGAGTCAGCTGAATTACTGGCTGTGGTAATGTCAGTAAGGGAAGAACTGTAATCATCTACTTTGGATGTGATAGAAATGCATCACTACAGCCTGTTTACTTTCCTGTAAAACCTTCCCTTTATCTGTTTTGCATGGCTTAGCTCGTAGCCAAAGGGATTGGGTTAAACACCAATGTGTCTGTATTTTCTGAAGTCACGACTGTGAGTAGTGGCTCATTTGACGCGATTGAGTCTGGCTGTCAAAGACTTGGCATAGCACAGGTGTGGAAGTTTGGCACAGGAAATTTGGCACCCTTGGCAGAGGATGCTGGTGATCAGGAAGAACCAGACATACACAGCTTGATCCTCTGCTGTGAGGGAAACAGGCAAAAATAGCTGGAGCAGTTATAGAGAAAAACATTGCAAAGAAAAAAGAGGAGGAAATGTTTGGGGGAAAAACGTAAGCGTGGTGGCAAGCTTTCTGAAATGCTAATTCTTAGAAGGAGATACGGTAACTAATGAATGGAAAATAATCAAAAAATGTTACAATTCAGTGGCAGCCTGTAGAAATGCAGGGTAAAAGGAGTCCAGCTTAAGTGTAATCTGTTGCTGTACTCATGAAAAATGTATGTGTAATAGGTAACCAAATTAATGTGTGGCAACATGCTTTTTTTCTGGTAGGCTATTTAGAAGAAATTAATCTCCTTGAAATCATCATTTTAAGTGTATTTACAATTAAACTTTGTTATTCGTGTTACTTTGTCAAATGTAAATGGCCTGAGACTTTAAGGAAAGTAACATCACCATATTGACAGGATAATAATTGCTATAAACTGCATCCTAAATAAATCACTTTGCAGATGTATCACTGGAGGACAAGACAGTCCAGCAATGCCTGTATTTAATCAGTGAGGCTGTTGTCTGTTGATCATAGTGTTTCTACATCTGCTTAAAAAACTCTGGATCTGCTTACATGCTTCTTAGATGAGTAGCAAACTGTGCACCCACTGCTCCACAAGAATTCAGTGTTTTGAAGAGAAACAGCGTTCAGATGATGAAGTTTGGTTTTTAAGTGAAATGGAAAATACTCCTTGTTATTGATTAAAAACAATGGGGTGATGCTTGAAAATTGTCTTCCAGTGCCTGGCTCACCGTGTCGCTGTGCATTTTGCTGTGGGCAGCTCATGGCTGTGCAGCCGTGGCCCTGAGCTTTGCTCTGGGGCTGAAACTCTCTCCAGCTTCCTCCTCCCAGGGCTGGTGTCACTCAGGGCCTTTCTCCAAGGCTCCTTTGCAAATCCCGGCACTGGTGGATGCTGTGCCAAAGCAGGCAGATGTTTTGGAGGAGCTGCTCTCTGACTTCTGCCCTTTCTTCCCCCGTGCAGCTGAAGGTGGCCAGAGCAGTGGGCAGTTCCAGGGGAGACCTTCCGAAGTGTGGTCGCAGTGGCAGAGCCAGCACCACAACCAGCAGAGCGGCGACCAGCACTCGCACCCCCAGCCCAGCCAGACCGAGGTGTTCCAGGTGAGGAGCGTTCAGTGAGCCCAGGGTCCCTCTGACCACCCCTCAGTTCTGAGTCAGAGCCGTGGCCCTCGGGGATCAGGGTGCAGCAGGGCCTGGAGCACTTCCCTGCTGCTGCCTGCTGCCATAGGCCTGCACTGCTCTTGGCTGCCCTTAGCTACTCAGGTGGTTTGGGTTTCTGCCACACAACAGCATCTTTGCTGATGTAAAACGCTGTTTTCCCTTCTCTTTGCACTCTATACTTAAGGCTTTCATCTTTTGCAGAGAACCCGTGAAGTATTCCCAAGTGGAGTGTCTTATCCTCTGACATCTCAAGTTCAATTAGATATCAATGTCATTCTCTTTGACAGTTCAAGCAGGAAAGGAGTCTGATACTGCATAGAAGATCGTGGACAATAATTTTTTAAGGTTAAACCCAGTCAGATATCAGATAGGTGGTAAACAGTCGTCTTCAACTGCATAATTAACTATAATTCTAAGCCTTGACTACAGATAGTGAAGTCCTACTATAGAGTAGGACTTCATAGTTGACTAATAACATATCTATCCTTGTATAACTGGTTTTTAAATTAGATGGAGAAGACTGTTTACAAGAAAACAATGCAGATAAATGCAGGAAAGACAGTTCAAGCCCCAAGCAAGGTTTAGAAGTGGGGCAACTCCTTATCTTTTGGGAAGTAAGTTCACCTGCAAGACTGGGCTCATGTGCTCGCAGGATCACTGCAGAAGAGCTGTGAGCATGGGAATACTCCTGTGTGGATGAACCATTGCTTTCACACAAGATCAAACAACAGCACTTCATCTGGAATAACTGCTTGTCTGCGTGCTCTTAGCGCACAGCCCAGGCAAGATTGGTCTGTTGCATCTCTTTGTGTTAGCAAAGTTGAATCGCTGTCCAAGAGGATATTCAGGGTCATTCCAGTGGAGCTGATGGCAGCACGGTTTGATGGCCAGCAGAGACTTGAGGCTCCAAGCAGTGTCTTGCTTGTTTCTTAACAAACTTCTCATGAAGTTAGTGGGAAAGAGGACCATGGGATAAAGGGAGAGCTGCGCTCATCTGCAGAGCTCTTGGAGATGAGCGTGCATTTGGAGGGAATTAGGATAATAGCTGGATGTGATAAGAAAGTTGGATGAGTTTAAAGACCTCCAAGAAGTTGCTGGGATTGTGCCCAAAGCCAGCCCTGGGTTAGCTGGGCTTGAGGAGAGAGGCAGACTTGAGAGGAGACCTTGCTGGATCTGTGCC
The DNA here is from genome assembly GCA_013397845.1 of Melanocharis versteri. NCBI lineage: Eukaryota > Metazoa > Chordata > Aves > Passeriformes > Melanocharitidae > Melanocharis > Melanocharis versteri. The sequence continues at coordinate 4,506,702 of VZTG01007483.1, read as the reverse complement.
TGAGAAGACTTTGCCACAGAGGCCCCAGCAGCAGAAATGCCTTCAGAGATGGAAGTGTAGGCAGGAGAAGGCAGCTACAGCTTCCCTTTGGCTGGGAGAGAATGTGGGAAAACATCAAATAAGTGCAAGTTTTGGTCAGAAAACGAAGGCTGGCCCTGGCAGCTCAGACACTGCAAGCTGCGTTCACAGTCTCTCTCACCACGTTGACAGGGATGCTGTGAAGACTTCAGATGGATTTTAATCAGTCTTTATTTTGGAGGAACTTCCCAGTACGCAGCAGCTCTCAGTTGTTCTTTCCCAGAGCCGGTCCCATGAGCTTTCTTATTTGTTTTTTTGGTTTTGTTTTATTGTGAAGATAATGAGCCATCCCTGGCAAGACTTGGCTTTGTGGTAAGAGCTTATTATTGTAAGGACTGACAGGAAAAGCAAGCGTAAACTCTGGTTTTCCCAGCAAGGGATATCTTTTCCCTGTGGCTTCAGTCTCCGGCTGAAAGGAAAGGTTTAGTGTTTTTTGAAGCCTCCTGCAGAGACCTCACTTGGCTCAAGACACATGAGAGCAATTACCACGAAATCCCATTTCTCCTGAGAAGTTGCTGCTATTTCCTCTGCCTCTGTACATTCATGAAGGCTGCTTGGGCACCTTGTTAGCTGGGTTTGGATGTCCAGTCTTGGCTGTTCCACAGAGCAGTGTTCACCTAGAGAGTGCTGGTGAGGAGGTGAGACCTTGCCCAAACCCATCCTGACACAGCTGGAGCTCCAGTGTGGGAGATGTTGTATACTGCCCATGCAGCGAAACCAGAGAGTTTGCTTTTCTCCATATGTAGCTGCCCATCCAAGGGGAGCTCTTTCAGTCTGGGAGGAGTAGGAGGCAGCTCAAATGTGTTTTATTTCAGAGGAGAAATCCAAAACTTCTGCCCTGCCTGAGTCCCACCTCTTGTTCAGAAACACTCCAGCAAAACATAAGTAGCACATAAACCTTCACCCAGCCCTCTGCACAGGTCTGGTTTTCACCTTATTTATCTAAACTTGGCCTTTTGTGGTTTTACACTGGAAAGATGAACAGGAAACAGTTTGTGTCTGGGTAATGTGTTGGCAAGTGACACTTCACTTTGGTTTTTCCTTATCATGCAGGACATGCTGCCGATGCCGGGGGATCCGACACAGGGTACTGGCAATTACAACATTGAAGATTTTGCTGACCTGGGCATGTTTCCACCATTTTCCGAGTAGCTTGCGAAGCAGAAATGGAAGTTCTTCTTCTCCAAGGCCATTTCAGTGTAATTTTGGCGCTGCTTTTTCTGTGTTGCATTTCTGTAGAAGCTACTAAACCAGAGGACACGTTTCTCACGTTTCAGATAGTGGTGTAGGGCTTGCTCTCTCCTCCTTGGGGTGCGTCAGTGCCGACAGAGGAGCTCCAGCACTTGTTAGTGTTCCTTGACAGCTCCATTATTTTTTTTAATTTTATTGTCATCTACCTCAGAGATAAAAATTTTGCTTGTTTTTTAAAAAAAAATCTCTGAGTCTCAAATATTTGAATGTGAGTGATACATAATATTTCCTTTGAATGGTAATTTTTCAATAGATAATGAAGTAACAAAGACTAACAGAGAAAAGGTAAGGTCATGTCTCGTTACAGTGCCTACCGCTCAATTTCGATGCCTTGCTTTAAGCTTAAGTTTCTGAAAGCAGACACAATATTCTGTTTTCTTTGATTCTTGTAGGTTTTAGGTCACTTTAAATGTTGAGATTAAGCAACATAATGTAGGCCTCTCTCACCAGAAGATTCAGCTCTGCCTTTTCTAACTTAAACTTGAATGTGTGTACATTTTGGTACTTTATGTATATCTTGTGCTGTATGAAGTGATTTCCTGTACTGGTTTCTTTTGCCTTTACAAAGGGTCCATTCTGGAGTGTACTGAAAAGGTTGATGGTGTATGTGAAGGATTTGAATATCGTGGGAGCCTCCATCACTTCACATGGGTGTTCTTACTTTTAATTCAGGTGGTTCTCTATTCAGAACAAACATTTACTTACATAAGCTATTAGTCTGGTTTTGCACTGAATTGAGGCCTATAACCTTGTACATTTCTCACTGGCTGCTTTAATTATTATTGTTCTTGCTTTCCCAAAAATATTGCCTCTTAAAAAATGACTGTAAACACATCAAGATTGCATTTTCTATATTAGCTGCATTTCCTTTCTGTGAAGTACTTTTTTATACTGTGAAACCTCACATTTTAACAGTGCAAGGTGGTGGCCTGTTACTAGGAAATCATTCAAGCTCATTTGCTGCAAGCAGTGAGATGGTTTTGTAGTGTATAATTTTTTTAGAGTGAGTTGGTAATAGATATTGATTGGACTATTGTCCACTGCGTACACAGTGATAACTTGAATTTTTGCTTGGATTCCCAAGCAAAAGCTTCTGTTAAACCCTGTTAACCCTGTTCCGTTAGATATGGGATTTTCAGCTTACCGAGTTTGTTGAGGACTCTTGACTGCTCTGAATGCCGTATGCTTTTCCACAGAGGTAAGTTAATCACCTTCCTCTTGGGCGAGGCACCTGCCATGTGTCTTCATCAGAGATGTGGTAGGAATCTTTTTGTTCAGTACTTCATATGCACGATGAGTTACCGAGGTTGGATTGTAAGGATTTTATCCTGATCATTTCTTCTGGGATGGGAGGAGAAAGAATCGCTCACAAAGCCCTGAGTTCCTGCATGCTGGTTGTTTGTAACCTTTGAGGTTGGGTGTTGGTAGCCAGCCTCTGCAGAGGAGCAAGGGGCAGCTTCCCTCAGCTTTTGGATGTTCAGGGGCCATCACAGGCATTGAAAGAGCAGCCCCAGGGCAAAGCCCCCATCCAGAAGATCTCAGTGTGTGCAGCGATTTAGCTCTGCCTTCTCATAGCCCCTGTCGAATTCTGGGGTGTCTCTGAGTGGGAACACGGTGCACATCAGCACAGTCCATATTTTTGGGATAATGTCCTGGAGAGCAGGCAGGCCCTGCCTCACAGCCCGCTCTGGCCACGCAGGTTTCAGGTGAGCGTGGCCCAGGGACACGGCTGGCACCGATGGGGCTGTGCCCATCTGACACTGCTGTCCCAGCCTCTCCCACATCAGCATGTCGTGTTCAGTGGCCAGGAAGAGTCCTTACTCTTTCTCTCACTAAATCTGGGACCAATCTCTTACCCTATGTGCGAGTGGGGCTAGGGAGCCTTTTTTTAGGGCAGTTTTGTATATCTCTAGATGCAGGACTGGAGAGGCCTCAGACCTCCTGGTCTGCACTTGCCTCACCAAATCACACTGAAAACAAACAAAAAACCTCTTCTCCCCCAGAGATCAGAAAAATACATCTTAGGTGAGCAAGCCATGTGCTTACGCACTCTTCTTTTGAATACATGGATGTTATTCTCTTGGAGCCATCTCCCTTTCCCCTCACTCTGCTCAAATGACTGCTCATGGAATTGGACAGGCAAAGCTCTGCTGCCTCAGAGTAAAATTCACTGGTGTCTCTAAGAGGTGCCTGGATGCTGCACCAGCTGAGTGAGGTGCTCAGTGTCTGTGCAGGGTTTTGGAAGAGCCTAATCATGAGGGACAGAGCAGTAGGTGAGCAGCTTGTCTCTGCACAGAAGATGCTTGACATGATAAATGTCAGTTCTTCTGAAATTTTTGTAGATTTCTCCCTAAAGTGAATAATGAATTCAGCGAAAAAGTGCTGTTCCTCTGTTCTATTTTACCCAACAAACTGCTCTAAGTATATTTATAGTTTATTTTGCTTCCTGAATTCAATTTAAAAATAAGGTTTTAAAAGTAATTTTCTTTCTCCTGACATCAGCAATGATAACTTCCTCAGTGTGTCGTGGGTTTTATACTAGTGGAGAAGGCTTCCCATGTACAGATTTTGGTTGTGCAGTTAGAAGTGCACTGTTAGAAGAATTTTACGCACATCTCTCTCTTTCTTGTTTTTTGAAGTCAGTACGCCTGAGGGATCAGAGCATGGACTGCTTCTCACCTTGTGGACTCCTCCTGCCTTTCGGGTTGGGAAAGGCGATGGCTGCTCTGTCAAGGGCAGTCTGGATAGTGCCAGGTTTGGGTTTTCCCTGCCAGCCGTTGCCATCCCCTGTTTCTGTTGTGCCATCCCGAGCCAGCGCTTTACTCTTGGCACTTCCACCCTTCCCCTGCTCCTCTCCCGTTCCTGGCCACCCCATCTCCCCCGGCCCGGGTGGGAGGCGTGGGGCTGCCACTCCCCAGCCAGCGAGGAGGGAGCAATTAACGAGTTTGGCAACTTTGTGCTTCTGAGCGAGCAGACGCTGCAGTGAGGCTTTGCTGGCGCTGCAGCGCTGCCCCGGCCCCGCCGTGTCCGTGCCTGCTCCCCCCAAACAGCCGCCCCAGGACTTGTGGCTGACAGAGCTGTGTAGCCTTGGCTGTGCTCTATCTTGTGTTTGGTTACTAAAGCGACTTAACTTATCCTATAGCTGCAGTTATAAGGTGCATTGGGAATGCTGATGTTTTTATTACGTGCTGTCAGTGTAGCTTTGTTGGCACTTTGGCTTCCAATTTCCAGAATTTCATAGGTGGTGGATTTCTTATTTCTTTTTGTGTTTTTTTTTCTAAGATGGAAATAAAGCTGTGATTTCTGATCGAACTGTTGCAAACACAGTGTTTCTTGAAACTGAAACATTTGGGTTTTAAACTAATGGAGCAAGAAACTGCAAATAGTGATGATCTGGGTGAGTTATTTCAAGGAGCAGACATGTAGACTGAGACAATTTTAGATACTAAAATATTTATATTCATTTATTCAGACAAACAATCCAAGACTCCATCACATTACTTGTACAAGTGCTACTGGCAGTACCTACAGTGATGCTTTAACCAGATAGTTCCATTTGTAGCTTTGTTGCCTTTTCTTTTCTTTTGAAGTACAGTATGAAACTGTAAATACTTCTTGCAGAACTGCCTTTTTAACTCTTAATTACTTTTGGCACAGTGTTAAATAGTGTTGGATTTACCCAATTGCTATGACATATATTTTTATACATAGGTGTACTCTTTTTTCGAGAATAATACAGCCATTTTGTCATTAATGCCTTATCGGTGTCATACTGCTGTTGCTCTTTGTTTGCAAGGTATCGAGTGGACTAATTTCTAGTTCAGATATTTTCACTTTTCCTGGCAGTGCTCAAGTTTGGCTTCAGGTGATTTTTGCCAGAGCCCCATTTTTCACAGTTGTTAACTGTGAGAAGAAGAGAATGTGGGCTTGGGCTTGTTGCTGTTAATGGAGCAAAGAAAAGGTGATGGCATCTAATTGTCTTTAAAAGGTCAGTCTTTTCCTACTCTAAACCAGAGTGCATTTCACGAAACTGATGATTGTGGGCACTGATTACTTACTTGTAGATTAATGGTCTTTAAAAAAAAAAGGGAGAGAAAAAGAAAAAAAAGAAAACAACTCCAAAAATGGGCTTCTGTCATTGTTAGGCACTTGGTTACGTATCTGTTTAAACTCTTCATATTGATGTGAAATTGTGCTGTGGATAAAGTGTATTTTGTACTTTTGAATGTTCTATATTTATGACTAACAAGTACAGAATCAGTTGTGTGTATGTATAACTAATAACTGCCTTTTTAAATTTCATTAAAATAAAAATGTCATGAGCTGTTGTTAATTCCTGTCTTTCTGTAAATAAGTAAAATATGCTGTTGGGAATTGTCAAGTAAGAAATAACCCTGAATTATAAGATTCATGCCAAAAATCAGAAGATGAGGCATTGATCTCTGTCTTTGAAATCTCCTCCAGTGCTGTGTGGTTGGGGACAGGATGTTCCCCTTTTATCTGTCTTGTAAAGGCTGTCCAGAGGGAGCGGGAGAGGAATGATAGTTTGAGAGTTCAACTTCTAAAAGTGTTCCAGAAAAACATTAACAGCCTGTTCTACTGATGATGCTGAGGTGTGTGAATTGGTGTCCATATTGTAGGGAATTTCATTGGAACGCAATTGGTTTAGAGCTAATTCATGGTCTGGGGCAGTATTTATTCACTCCCTGGGGTGGTATCACAGTGGTTTCCTTGTCTACCTTCTGGTCTCATTATTCAAAGTTAAAAATACTTGTATCCTTGCCACAAACATTCTGGTGACCTTTTCAGATTGCCTGTGTAAGGCACATTTGCCTTTCACTGAGGGTCTTCATTGCATTTATATTGTTATTTCTTTGTCGACTTCATACTTTGTGAGCGGGATTTACCTTGCTCATAAATCCAAAAAGCTGGTGACTGTGCCGTGGCAGGAACTGAGGACTCTGTGCTCCAGGGCCTGCGTTTCTGGCACGGGGTAGGTGGTGTTTTCACAGCTCAGGCTCCATTTTTAGGGCTCTGCCTGTGGAGAGCAGGCGTGGGCTCTGCTGGGACCTGGCTGGGAACTGGGGCACTGGGCTGGGCTTAATCCGACTCAGCCACCAGCCCCCCCTGCTCTGCTGGGCTCTGCTCACTGCGTGCTCATCCAGAGACACAGCCTGGCCAGTGAAAATGGGCCGTTCCTGCTGTTTGCTGTGGAACTTTCAACCAAGTGATGTTCTTCTGGCATTTACACAGGTGCCTGTGAGCATCTTTGATGAACGGCCCTGTGCCAGACCTTGAGCCCCATTTGGAAGCAGCTGCTTTCATCCTGGCAGCTCTTTGGGGCTTTTCCGGTGCGTTTTAATAGGCTTGTAGCTGCTTTTGAAGAATATTGTCCAAACAAAAAGGCACACACAGAATGGGTGTTGCACCCATGCCAAGCAGGATACAGTGTGGCTGGGCTGTTTTAAGATCCCTCCTAGCACTCCTTTCATGTGGGTCATCATTAGCTGTGCTCTCACGTGATAAATCAAGTGTACTTCTGGGCACCGTGGTGACAGCTGGGTGTGGGAGTGCTGGGAGGTACTGATTTTGGTGTGGAATCTGGGTTTGGAGACGCTGGATGTGGAATGGAGCCACGTGTTTGGTGACTGGATGGTCACTGCATCTCAGCAGGACACCGTGGTAGAAATCCACCCAGGCTGGCACGCAGGGAGAAAATGCAGCTGAGGCTCACTGTGTCTCTACACTCACCATCTTCGCCTCTATCAACTGGCACTGATGACTCATAACAACAGGTCGAGTCTTCATTATGATGATAGAAATATATTTTTCTTAATTTTTCCATGAGAGCTAATTCTTAGCTATATTTCCATCAGAATATCATCATGGTTCAGGAAACATTACTCATTTAATTTTCCCAGTTTCTCTCCAAGTTGTATATAACAGGGACAGATACAGGATGAATTTGTCCGTCCCTTTTCACCAAGTTTCAACGTATTCCTGGTTGAAAATACTTGGCAGCATCTTTCTTCAAACTTCGTGGTCTGTCCCACATAAAATGAAATGGAATAGCTTGAGCTGTATTAATGGATGTGGGATCAGATCCAGGGGTTGCTAGGGCATCTTTTCATTAGCTCTGGAAAAAATTATCTTCTAATTATAGACTGGCACTAAATACTAATATACAAAATGTGCCATTTGGGACCCAGTTGAAAAAAATGTCACTGCTAGGCTCACCCTGGACAATGCAGCAGTGCAGAAGTGCATTGCCATGGCTTTTGCAGGCAGAAGTGCTGTACACACACCACTGCAATGACAACTGTGCAGGCAGAGCCTGGGGACAGGAGACAGCCCCAACTGCAGCTTGGGAGCTTTCCCCAGTACACACATCCCTTGTTAGAGATCCCCCAACGCTTTGGTGCCCTGTTGCCTGTTAGAAATAGCAAGTACCTCTTTTCAGTGAGGATGGTGAGGTTTTAAATACTTGGAACGTTTTTAAAAACTAGAAGCAGTGCAAGGTTGGACTACTTTGGTGCACTGTGTCATCCCAGACATGTTTTGGTGGCTGTCAGAGCCTCCCCCCAGCCGCTGCCCATCCCTGGCTGCTGTGGCTGGTGGCCCTTCCCTTGGAGCCCAGAGCAGTTCTGTGTGTGGCCCTGATGGGAAGCGGCTTCAGCCTACAGAATAAAATCACAGGATAGTTATTTTCCATTGAACACTGGAATTACTGGCCTGATAGACCCGTTGCCACTGAGGAGAAAGGGTTTTGAAGACCTGAGTTGCTGTTTGCTTTGTTGTCTGAGGCCCCCAGTTTGCTAAATGAGCACACAAAAGAAGACGCTGTCCTGGCGCTTGTAAACACATCCCGCTGCCTTCACTGCAGTGCGTGTAGCACGGTGCAAAGGCTGGATAATAATACTTCCCACTCAGTGAAGTTTATCCTGTGGAATTGTCTCACAAGCAGCCCTCCTCTCCCTGCATGTCATTTCAACACCTCCTGGATGTGACGGACCAGGGATACCAAAGCCTGACTCACGGGGGGATGTAAATGTTGTGGGATTCCTTCATGTAAATCACACTCAAATGTTACATAGTTTCTGGTTCACGTAATTCGGAGCAAAAGTCATCAGGAGGCAGCACTGTACAGTGCTGCTGCGGAATTAAATTACATTTCATTTTAAAATGGGACTTTTAATGGATGTGTCCCATCCTCCTTCTGTTACCTGCTGCTGCCTTCTCCAGCCACCAAGAGAGTGCAGAGTACTCTGAAAATTTAGAGCTGCTTGAGGTAATTCAGGCTGGTCCCTGGATGTGAGGGGCAGATGGAGTCAGCTTGCTGCAGCATGCTCTGCTCTAGGAGATGGGAGTGACGTGGAGCACACCTGCATAAAAGGTACCTGGAAACACCAGCTCGGGACCTCCCCCCAGTGTCCCCTTGGCACAGCTTGCAGAGGTGGGACTGCACTCCTGGACCTCCCCCCAGTGTCCCCTTGGCACAGCTTGCAGAGGTGGGATTGCACTCCTGGACCTCCCCCCAGTGCTCTGCAGTGTGACTGCTCAGCCCTCCAGAGCTCCTGCACGGCTCCTGTTCCAAAATGGAAAATGTTATGCTGTAGTGAAAGAAAGTCTGGGTTGGGACGGTGATTTTGTGCAGTGTCAAGGAGTCATGGCCTCTTCGATACCAAGCCCGTGTGTCATCGTGGTTGTCTTGGGTAGTCAGGAAAAGTTCCTGCCCCATGATTTATTTGGTGACGTAGGAAGGGATCTTTGTCATTGTACCCGTGAAGCTCAAACACTGAATGTTTACATCCATGCTGATATGGCATGGAAAACTACCAAGCCCTTTGACTGAAAAATGTTTGGATTTTAATCTATGAAACCCTGAAAGGAAATGGTTGCAGTTTTGTGAAAAATTTGCAGAATTGATACTTTCGTAGTTTGAAGTGCTTATCTTTGCATTTGTCTGTTTAAAAACTGCATTTGGTGGGGTTGAGGAAAAAAAGTATGCATTGAAATTTGTGAAATTCCTATGAAAAGTTTTAATTATTGAGAAACTATAGAGCATTGTGCACTTCCTTTAAGCCATCTTGATGCCCCCACTGCACAGAGATGCTTAATCTAAAGGAGTTCTGAATTGGAGTTTATTTAGATTCTTCACATATTTTTTTTGACCTCTGTGATTTAAGGTCAGAGGCCTCAGCGGGGAGTCAATGGAAGTTGTCACTTTAATCATTTTAGTTCTAAAGGTTCATCAGAGTTATGCGAATTGACCTGAATTTTCGGATCCTGCTGAGGGAGTGGGGTTCTGCACTAACCTGCCAAGGCTGACCTGGATATATCAGCTGGTAATGAAATACTGGAGCAAACCCACTGAAGCAAATGTCAATTATATAAATAAGGCTACTAAAAGGCAAAAATCTTAATTCAGTGAAAGGTAGCATTTGATATTTATAGATCGCTATAGATACACAACATTTCATCGCAGAAGTGTCAAGCTCAGGCAACAGATTTCCTTTGACAGGTTTGTAAAATCCCCATTTTGTCCCTTGCCACCACCGTGTTAGTGAAGGGTGGGTGGATTTTTGTACTAATGTTGATAAGGTGTCAAGGCAATTTTACAAGACTCTTTTTAACACCAGCCAAGACTCCAGCATTGAAAAAGAGAACTTCATTAGCAGGAGTGGGAATATCAGATAACAGATTCCTGTTTTCCTCTTGGTTTTGTGCTTGTTCTCCCATCAGGAGCATGTTTCACAGCCATTAAAAACACTGGAGCTCAGCTTCCAGCAACAAGTCCATTAATAGCTCCGACTTCCAGGAGGTTCTAAAATTGGGTTGAAGATACCCTGAAGGCACAAATTTCTTTGCTGTTTAAGTCTGCTATCCAGAAGAGAAAATGTTTCTCTCAAAAAAAAAGCAAAAAAAAGCTTCTAGTTATTTCAGTTGTTTCTCTGGGAGAGTACACACTAAATGCTGTGTTTGTCAGATTTGTTGATTCCCTGTCACCTCTGAAATCGAGGTAAAAACTGTACTGTTCTCAACTGTGCCCAGAAGTGCCACTGAAATGGTTTCCAGCTTCCTGTGTTCCTCACCAGACTCGGAGCTGGGCAGTGGAGGAGGAGAAGGTCTGATGGCTGAACCGCAGGTCACAGCAGGGCTTTGCAGCCCATGCCTCAGGAGGTGCAGTTTGGACATCTCCTATCAGAGAGTTTATGTAGCTTGAGAAGAGGCTGCCAGAGGTCCTGCTGTCTCCATCCTTGGCTGCACAGAGCCTTGGTTGACCAGGTCTGAATCTGGGGAGAGCCCTGCTTTCCCAGGAGGTCCATGGGGTGCTGTACCTTCAGTGTTCCTGGGATTCGGTGGGGTCAGCTCCAGCCCTCAGCACAGCCACAGTGTCAGAGAACACAAAGACCTTGACGTGGTCACTGGCCCTGAGCCAGTTAAAAGGTCCATGTGTCCTTCTCAGCCAGGCAGAGCAGCCCCAGGGCTGAACATCCAGGGCCACGAGACTCGGGCTGGGACCAACTCCTCACCCACTGACTCATCCTTTCCCCGGATCCAGAAGCCCTGAGACAGTGCTCTGTACCACACCACCTGTCGGATGTTCTGCTGCTGAGCTGTTCTCACACCCGTCCTCCTTTAAAGAGCAGACCAGTTCTCTAAAGTGACTCAGACTGTTGACAGAAGTCCCCGGAGGTTGCTGACAGAAGCCCAGACACAGAGTCTATCAGCATAGCCAGTCCCTGAATTCTGCAAGCAACTTTTTATTACAGGCCCTGAGACACTGAGAGAGAGAGACCATCTTGATGTAGCACAATAGCTGTTGCCTGATTTGGAATGTTGTTTTGCTGGAGAATCTCCAGTATCCCATCAAATAAAGCCCTTTTTAACAGCAGAGTGAAACACAAACAGCAGTTACCAGACGTGACCAGTGGGAGAAGTAAACAAGGAGGATCTTTAATGGGTAAGATCGCAGTTTAGCTACCAGCTAAGATGTTTTCCTATCGGATTAATTCCATCATCACCACCCAGAACTATAGATTGGTGTCCATGCAGTTTGTAGGACAAATGTGAAGTCTGCTCAGTAACCTCGATGCTGTGGCAGAAGTGTCTGGGGTTGAAGGAATCTAAGAAGGAAGGCTGTAAGGTTCAGTGATGTCACAGTATAGGCCCTAGTTCAATATCATTGAACTGTCAATTATATCAATTAAGGTTTTATTTGATTTTTAACCATCTGAGCTAGAACTAGAGCCAGTCATTCCATGGTACTTAAAATCCCATTGTTGCACAAGCTCCTATTCAGATGTTGTATTTGATGGGCTCATCAGCTTTTTGGAAATTGATGCTTTTTAGCCATTAATGTTCCTGAGCTAGAAGTTAGCACTGCTGCTTGTTGGCTTTTTCACTTCACTAAGGATCTGGAAAGCTCTGGGGGTCTCTCCGAGAAGGTTGTGCTCATTGCTGGGAAGAGGGACGAGCTGTTACACAGTGCTCATGGATGATCTCAGCTTGAATCAGGCCGACCTGCACAGGACCGTGGCAGATGCATCATTTCTGATTCAGGGACTCCCTGAGCCAAACCCACGAGAGGTGAAGATGGAGAAGCATCTCCAATCCATCCCTCCACAGTCTTTGTCTGGGTGTTTCTGACCCTGGGTGCCACATCAGGGCTCTGATCCTCTCCCACCCCAGGACTAACGCGTGGTTCTTCAGCACCACGCTGTGATGAGGAGGTGTTGTTTTGGGACACTGACATACACGGGGGGTTAAATGACTCTGTGCACCAAACCAAACCACTGGTGACCCAAAATTACAACGTGGGAGTTCCTGACTGCTCGGCCCGTGCTCATTTCGCTAGACCACACTGCCTCCTGAGAAAATACGTTTTAATGGTATCTGGCCAGCTGTGTAAACACGTCAAGAGACAACCATGTAAAACTGAACTGCTCCCATTAGGCAAGTTATAGTCTATTTTATTTGTAAGCACAAATCCTAAATCCCTCTTCTAGGATGATATTTTCACAAACAAAAAGTAAAGGAAATGAAAAACAAAAGCATTACAGAAAATGTTGATGTTTGGGGCTATGGGTGACATGACCAAGTTCATTTCCCTTGGAACAATGAGCCTCTTCCTCTCTACCAGACTCTGCTTTCCAGCCTGGTTCCTGATTTGAGAGCTGGTTTTGGGGACAGATGGGCTGGTGCCCATATGGCAGGTAGGAAAGGCACCTCTTTTCACCTTACGAGGCTTCCTCAGCTGATGACCACCCACCCCTGCTTAAAAATACATTGCTGTAAGAATCAGAGCTATCAGTTAATGAGTCTGAGCACCCTCGATGCTCAGTGTTGTGTTTTCTCACTCCGCCTGTATTATGAGAAGACAAAACTTTGCCTGGTGTAGGACACAGCCAGCCACCCAACAAGCGATCTTTATTCTTCTATTAAAATGCCTCTTTTCTGTCCGTGCATTGCAGGGTACAGAAAAACAAGGGATGTATTTAACACTAATGTGACCCATCCTCCCAAATGCAGTTGTAGCAGCATCTAATACAATGAATTTTGGCTGGGTTTTGTTATAAAAAACAGAGGGTGGATTGCCATTTACTACCACTCTGAGGATAAAAAGCAGTGGGTTTGGGTAAGTAAAGTGCCTCAGAACTTGAGTGAGCTGATTCCTCTGACAAAATGTTTTAGGTTGTAGTGGGACTCACATCTTAAATGAAAAACCACTGCTGCACTCACTCGCTTGTGCACTGTTAAGGGCCCTTCTCTTGGCTGTGTAGGTGGCACCAGCATCCCAGGACTCAAATCACTTCCCTTTGCTCCAGCGTGTGGGCACAGCTGCACCAAGAAAATAGTGACATTTCTCACTTCAGACAGTTTGGTTCTGGTTCTTGTGTTAATGCAGTTGCTAAGTGACAGCATTTCCCTGATCCCACTGCTCCGTACTCCGCTCTACAGCACCGGAATGCTTTCGCCACAGGAGCAGGCTGGCTCTCAGCTTTGCTCTAACATCTGTATCACGTTATTTCTGCAGTGTTTATCGGTAGCACTTTCTCTGTTCCTCTCCAGCAGTTACATGCAGAGCCAGGTTCCCCAGGGAGGTGGACCCGTGCAGGGCTGGTGATCCAGCGCTGTTCCTCTGCTGCTGACTGCAGGGTGACAACAGGAAAGAGGAGCATTCACCTCCTGTGTCACCTGCAGCAAACTTGTCTGACAGTCTTCAAGGTCCACAGAGGTTTTCTGGGACTGGAGTCTGAATGACAGCGGTAAGTAATGAGCCAAACACTGCAAAAAGGCACAGCTCAGTTCAGGCTGGGGCTCTGAGCATTGGTAAGGAATCATTTTATTCTTTCTTGAAGGGGATTGTGTTGGAGCCTGCAATCCCCACTCATGCTATCGTGTTGGGCAGTGGATAATAGAAATCAAAAGGCACTCTGTTACAGTGAAAGAAATCACAGATGATTCAGAAATTCCAGGTGTTCTAATGAAGCAGGAATGCCTGGTACAGGCAGGAAGAAAGTTTGAGTGTTGGATGTTAAAGAAAACGCCCGGGTTGGCAATGCTGAGAGCGGATATTTCTCACACAGCAAATCATGGGTAGGGAGTTCTCATGACTTATTTCTTATCTGGGTTTCCTGCTGGGACCATTGCTTCCACGATTTCCCCCTTCTTCCTTGCCCTTCCCTTTCCCATCCCCAGCCCTCTCTGGGCTGGACTTGTCTCCAGGGGGTGACCCCACCCGGTGGGTGAGAAAACGCCTTTGTGGATGTGTTGAGTGTGGTACCTGCCCCATGAGCAGAGATTTGGAGCTGACAGTGATAGCAGTGAGGTGGGTTAACCTCTTTCCTGGCCTCGGTGCACCAGCAGAGGTGTTCAGCTCCCTGGGCGGGCAGCTCTGGGTCTCTCCCACACTGCAGGAGTGAGGATGAGCTGTGCACGGGAGCGGAGCCCCGCGCGGAGCAGACAGGCTGGGGAGTCCTGCCGGGCTCACGAGGAGATGCTTCACCAGCCCCGTCCTGAGCAGGCAGCTGTTGGCAGCTGTGTGAGGCTGCGGGTGGGTCCCTCAGACCTGACTCTCACATGGGGCTCCCCCACTCTCCCTGATACTGAGGCTGGAGAAGAGATGCCTCGTAAGCTGTCCAAGGTGATGGACTGGCTCTGAATTTTGCTGACGACTGTGGTGGAGGAGTTTTGTAGAGGCCTCAGCTCAGGGCAGGATTTTAGCAGGTGTTGAGGTTTCCCTGAGGCCAGTTTCCGGCAGGCTGAAAGCAGCCTTTCAGCATTACCGGTGATGACATTGGATGAGAAAACATTTTTCTTTAAACAGTAGTTTCTTCAAAGCAAGATGTGAAAAGCAAAAAGTCCTTCTCAAACTAGAATTTGCTTCCTAGAGCAAAGCACCAAAACTAATGAAAGCCAGGTGCCTTGGCCTGTCCCAGGAACAGGAAAGGGAGGAAAAACCAACCTCAGCAGCCTGAAAATCTACAGTTACAGGAAGCTGCTCCAGCACCCAGTGTCTCCCAAGCAATAGAAAAGCCCAGGAAGGACATGTTGTGACACCAAAACACGGTGTGTACAGGCAGTGCAGGGGACTGGAGCTGCTGGCAAAAAATAAATTTCCAGGAGCTGGACTGCTTCCGGAAGGGGAGGGAGGGTGCTGAGAGCTGCTTCAGGGCACTCGGGTTCATTAAGCAAAGCCCTGATGAGCCCAGAGCCTGGCCTGAAGGCCAGCTGTTGCAAAAGTCATGTAGGTGTTCCGAGTCCTTCCTGGATGGGGACAATCAGCAATTAGCTGAGCTGTGACAAGCTGTGTTACACAAGCATCGAACCAGTTTGGCCACCCACTGCCCCCCAGTTTCATGTTGTGATGCCAGTGTGTGAGGCAGCACTGGGCTGGCTACACTCCCATGCTGTGTTTGTCCTGTTCTTCTGCATCATCATTTTGCAGGAAAAACGTTGGGAGTTGAATGCTTGCTGATGGAATTATATGAGCATGGCAGAAATGAGTCTGACACACTTTCTGAAGGACCAAGGTCACTGTAAAAGCGTGTGCACATGCAGGAATATATATCTAAAGTAGGTGTGTGTGCATGTATAAATGTGTGTACATATGTCTGTGTGTATATGGACACTTGAGCAAAACATATATGGGCTGGAAAATACTTAAAAGGGCTACAAATAATTGCTCTGATGGGCAAGAGAAGAAAGTGCCCCCTTTCCCTGGGCTCCCACAGCCATCCCAGCTCTGCCAAAGACAATGGCAGGAAGCCAAGGGGAAAGAAAGAGATCGGGGCAGCACAAGCAGGCTGGGCGTCCTCTGTTTCACACTGGAAGTACGGAAACTCAGAGGCTTAAGTCTTTTTTCATGAACCTTTCATCTGGACCAAAAGTGCTTGTACAAGCCTTGCTCACTAGCTGTGCCCCTGGGCTTACTTACAGGACTGCGGATTTTATCCAGTCCTGCTGATTTTTCTGGGTGGAGATGAAACACTGATTTCCTTTCAGGAAAGCTCATCTCTTCCTGGGAATGGTTAAATAGTGCTGACTGCACGTATACCTCCTGGGAAGAATAAGGGAGGAACAAACCCAGCCAGTTCCAGGTTTTGCAAGCAGTGCAGACATTGGAGAATAATCTTTAGTAATGAGGGACTGATAAGCACTTTGTTACAGTTTAATAATTAAGATGCATGTACTTGACTGATCCCAAGGTCAGGTATTTCTGCCCTGGTGCCCTCGTTCAGTCCAGAGAAGGATGCCAGGTCCAGGCAGTCCCAGGTCTGTGTGTGTGCAGGACCTGGCTTACACTGATGCTCCCTGCAGGAATGGATCAGCACAGGCAGTGCTTGGTTTGAGGAGAGCCTCTGCACATCCCTCTGCACATCCCTCTGAATATCCCTCTGCACATCCCTCTGAATATCCCTCTGCACAGCCCTCTGCACATCCCTCTGCACAGCCCTCTGAATATCCCTCTGCACATCCCTCTGAACATCCCTCTGAATATCCCTCTGCGCATCCCTCTGCACATCCCTCTGCATATCCCTCTGCACATCCCTCTGCACATCCCTCTGCCTGTCCCAGCCTTCTCTTCACTGCACCGTCCCGGGCTCAGCTGCCAGGTTTTGATTAATGATTGATCCAACACCAGGTCCTCCAGTTCTGCTGACTCCTGATGGCACAGAGTCCAGCAGACACATGTGTGTTATTAGCGCTGCAAGTCCAGCAGAGCAAACAGCTCTTCATCATATATGCTTTCGCCAAGATATTATAGCACAGTTTCCACTTCCTGGCAATTAACTTCATCTTTACCATTTAAGAACAAGAAGCACTCTGTTCCAGATAGGCAGGTCTGCACAGTTTGGAAGCTTCTTATTCCAAGTTGAAAACCTCAGAAAATTACTTTGATGAAACAATTTTCCTGTCATTTAAACACAAAGAAGAAGAAAAAGCATGAGAAGTGGTGTTGCTCAGCTGACTGGGCACAGGGTTGAGTTTGAGATGAGCTGGGTACAGCCCTTGGCTGGGCTGTGGACCTGCATACTGTGACCTTGAGTTAAGGTCCTTGTCTCTCTCCCAGCCCTGGTGTTTGTCTTACTTTGTTACCTGTGGGAATTACTAAAGGTGGTGGGGTTAAGGGTAAAACCGTCTATCAGATGAGGAGCTGCTGGTGAGGAAAAGGAGGCCTGAAGGTGGCTGCATTTCCTTCAGCTTTGCTGCTGTCCTTCCAGGTACTCAGTAGCATCCTCCAGGTTGGGTATGGGTACGTTGGGCTTGGAATAGGCTGGGCAGGTTCCACAGATCCCAGGTGGTCCTGGCAATAAAGGAAGAGCCAAGCCCTTAGCTGCAGGTCTGTTGGTAGGGCAGGTCTGATTTATTCACATAGGTGAGTTCAACTGCAAAGGCTTTGTGGCCAGGACTGTTTTCAATCTGGTAACTGTGCCCAGAATAACAGGAGCAGGATGTCAGTGGGAGCCTCCAGAGCCACTGCAGTACAAATACTGATCAGTCCCTAAGAGATAATGTTTCCTGTCTCCAGCTTTTAAGAGAGCCTCCTGGGCCAAGGGACTGGAAATCTTCCTCTCTGTTTCACTGGTTGCAGTCTCCAGTTCAAGCAGGTGTAACAGGGCAGCGCCTGTTCACTGCTCCGTCAGCTCTGGATGTTCTCCAGATGCCATTGGGGAGACCTGGTGGCTCCTGAGAAAGAAAATCTGCTCACAAAGGCTCCTTGGAGTGATTACTAGCTGTCTCACACCTTGGGAAGCCAGTGCTATCTGTGGCTCTGCCCTGATGAAACTAGGTACCAGCTGGATAACAGCCAGGCCTGGGCCAAATGGCCGGGCAGAGCATGACAAGGGAGCCAGGAGGAAGGAAATGAAGTCAGCCCTGTGATCCACACCAGATGCACACTCACACTTTGGTACGAGCTCATTACCCCTGACCATTACCCTGACGTGCTGCCCTGGTCTGCAGCTACAGCTGCTGGGGGAGCTGCCAAACTTGGCACGGACCTGGCCCGTTCCCGGAGGTCTCTTTTGGGCCAGGGCAGCCTCTTCCTGAGTGCCCCGTGAGGAGCAGTGGTGGCTCTGTGAGTTACACACAGCTATCCCTGCACAGCCAGCCACAGCACGGTGTGGGAGCATGGTGATCCTCAGGGACTGCTGTGATCCTGCCCAGGCTTGTGTGAGGGCTGATGGATGGCCAAGGCTGAAAATGTTGGGTGGGTAGTGATCACAGAAAATATTTGCATTGTTTATCAGGCCATGAAAATCATGGGGTTTAAAGGATATATCCATGGAGTACAACCAGCAAGCAGTTGCTTAAGACAGCCTGCTGCTGGGACAGGCAAATCATGGCCTCAGGACAAACTGGGAAGAAGATCCTGTTCCCAGTAGGTCTGCTGGCAGCAGCCCTGACTCTGTCCTGAGCTCCTGCAGGACTGAGATGACTGCGGTTCCAGTGCCGGGGGCTGCGGCTGAGGAAGGAGGAGGCGAGCTCGGAGAGGCAGCTCCACAGGAGCTTGTGACACCAGGGGATGAGGTGAAAGAGTAGGAGCTTGGCCTTTTCATGGCTCAGTAGCACCGATTTGTTCGAAGAAGTAGCAGTTGGAAGGAGAGGGAGCAGAGCAGATGCAGCTGTGGGGTAGGAGGCCAAAGGAGAAACAGGCAAGACGAGGGAAGACCACTGCTAGGAGACACATTCAGCCAAGCCAGCCGCTCATATCGTGTTTTGGGGTTTCTTAATTGATTTTTACACTAACAGACAAGCTGATTTTTTTTTTTAATGTTTCTCTAGAACTGAGTCATTTCCTGGGGCAGGGGATGGGAAGAAAGTAGCATTTTCCTCAAAGCTTTAAAACAGAGTTTTAGTATTTGGATTGAGGATTCTTTCTTTGTTTGGTTCTTCTCTTTCTTTCACTGAAACAGTTACATTTTAAAAAGTGTGAAAACAGAAGCCAATGGTTCAGAACTCCTAAACTTGTGCCAGAGTTGCCCTTTGCTCAGATTGTCCATACCAGGTAGCCCAAAGCAGTGTACAGGGCGGAGGGTGAGACTGGCCAAAGCGGCCCAGCTCCAGGCTGTCCTGTCATCGTATTCACCCGCAGAGGTTGATGCTTTTTCCAGCTCCTGCACACGTCACTGGTGTTGGTGCCTGTCTGCTCCTCAGCACAGTGACCTTTCTTCTGGTTTACACATCAAAATGGACTGTTTTGGCAGCAGTTTCTAGTTCAGTGTGAGCCACATGCCTTTGCACTATAGTGGACGTAGGGTAAAGCTGCCTAAAGCCCCCAGAGCTTATGTGTTGACCTGGGGAAGCCTAGTGTGAAACAGTGGTGAGCCTGGATCTTTTTTTAGCCAGAAAGCTGTAAATACAGTATGTTAGTTAAATCTTGAACGGACATCTGCAATCAAGCTTATTTGACAGAGATTAGAGCCTAATCAAAATGTAAGAGGCAAAGGGGCTACCAGCCTCAGAGCAGCATGCATTGACAACTAAGGGGTGCACTGGCTTTCGAAAATAAACAGGAGTTAACCACCTTGAAGGAGAAGTCACACCATCCAGGAAGCTCCAAGCACCAACTTCACTCTATCCTGTCTTGCCTGTGGACTGGGGACAGGAAAACCACTGGCCAAGGTGGAATGAACAGCAAAAACTTCCATTGACATCAGTGGGTCCTGGACTCATCTTATGACGTTTTTTGTTTGTTTGGTAAGCATGTCCTGTTGCACTTGATGTCTGGAATGTTTTATGCGCAGTCTCTCACGGAGAAGGAAGCAAACATACCCTTCAGAGTTATTGCCTGTACATCACACAGCTGGTTGCAGAGGGGCCGTTGCTCTTGGTTGAGCATTGGCGTAATTAAGCTGGAAATCAAACAGCGTCACTGCAGTTACCTCAGATCCAGAGAGGTTTGTCTCACTGCACTGTTTAGCTGGTTATCCTCCCTAAATAGTGTGCAATGAAGCCAGAAGTGGGACAAAAGAAAACTTTTAAAGGTGTGTTCATTGAATACAGCAGGAAACCTCAGAAAGTATGTTGGGACCACACACCAACTTGATCCATCTCTACCCCCAGTTTCTCATGTCTTTCTTTCATGGTGGTGATGCTTGCTAGGACCCTTAGCACCACATGATGTGCAGTAACATCTGGAATTACAGACTGGCCTGGAGCACTGACCCTTGGAAGTTGACAAGCACATGGTCAACAGCAGGCAATTGTAAAAGACAGCCTGGCCTTTGAAAACAGCTTGATTTCTTATCCTCAACAGATTGTATTAACCCATTCTTATCTAAACTAGTGAGGAGCACTGATTTAATGTTTTAAAACAAAAGGAATCTAGAAAATACTGATGACTAATTTCCTCCAAACAACGTCATGTGGGTCATCTTCCTCATGCATTGTTTGTTTTGCTGATTAGCCTTTAGGTAGATATTCATATATCAACTATTACTTTCCGCTGTGAATTGTGGTTTTCTGGCCAGCAGCAAGTCCAGTTTCCAGGGTAATTGGGAAGCCAACTCCTTTCCAACTACGCAAAAGATGAACTGTGTTTCCTGCAACTTTAATGTCTCTAATGTTAGTGGTTGAGTAATAGCCGGACACAACAGTGTCTTCTGTAAGGAAATATGCCAAGAGTTGCTACTTAGAAGTGAATAAAACTTTTTTTTTTACTTTTTTTTCTTTTTTGAAAAGAAAAGTGTTTTGAATTATTTGAAGCTGCAAAAACAGCCCTTTTCAATCAGAGCTTATCCTTCACAACAACAGGATGCATTGCTCTATTTAAGCAAGTAATAATATTGGTTTTAGTCACTGGACATGCGTCGCTTCCTGTTGGGAGGATTGCACAGAAAACTAATGTATTGTGTATCAGATCACTAATTCGTTGTGTATTTGCAGAATTTACAGACAGAGTTATTTTCTAATACCATCTCTAAGAAAATACATCTTTGCAATAAGCTGGTGTGATCTCTCTATTGGCTGTACAACATAAAACAGAATGAAGGTACGCAGCCTCTGAAGGACTGTGTTGTTCTGTCAGCATTAGCAAAACCATGAGTATTTGGGGTCTCAGTGCTTCTGATTTACAGTCTGAAAAATATAGTCACGAACCGCTCATTCTGGTTGTACAGGACCTTTCACCTAGAAACTCCCAGTTGCTTAAAAGGCAATTACTGGGAGCAGTGGCAAAATTTTGCCTAAGGACTTCTTCGTTGCCCCATGCTAATGATCTGCTGGGGTTCTGCATCTCCCAGAACATAAGCATAGCAGAGTAATTCCAATGTTTGTCATTACTCCCTTACTTATATTAACAGTGTATTTCATGGCTAACTTCCCATCTTGCAGAGTTGGTTTCTCCATGTTACGCTGTACTAATGAACTGAGAACAGATTCTGAACTCTCACTCTTCCAGGGCAAAAAGCCCAAACTCGGCTGAAATTAATGGGGTTGGTCTGCTTTGACCTGGCATAAGGAGGATCCTCGTCTGCCTTCAGGTAAATGCCCTGGGTTTTTTTTTTTCAGCCAGGCAAGGCTGCTGACACTGTCCTGCAAGCAATTAACATTTCAATCATCTTTGGGATTCAGCAGTGCAGTTCCTGACAGGGTGCTGAAGCAACACGACTGACAGGCAATGCCCTGTGCCCCAACCTGAGAGGCCGTAATGAGATCCCAGCATTTCCCTGGCGGTGGAGGACAGGCCAGATCTCTGCCCTGCACAGTCAGTGGGTTTCTGGGGGAGGAAATGCATGTCAAAGCTGGTGACAACTTTTGAGTGTGCATACATAAATCAAGGCTGTGCTGTGCTTTTAAAGAATTATTTTTTTAATCTATCTGTATGTCAGTGGAGGATTTTTAATCAGAAAACTATCAACATCTGCAGATCCAGGCTTTCCTACATCATCTGGAGTCAGACTGAACATCTGTCAGCCCAGCCAATTGTTCTATCATTTTCCTGCTGAGCTTTCTGCTGCTGGGAAGGGGAAGGGGCCGTTGAGCCCCCATCTAACCCCGAGGGCCCAGTTACCTTGTCAGTGTAAATCGGGATCCTCCTTTCAGTGCAGTGGGGTTAGAAATGAAATCCTGATCAGAATGGACCATGCTCTCCCCAGTGCCAACTGCCAAGGGGAAACTGGGTCACACTAAAGAGTGCGCAGATGGGGAAAAAAGAGGATCCAGGGAACCTTGTCATTGAACTTCACCTTTATCCTCTGGCCACATGAATTGTGGTCCCTGAACACTCCAGCTCAAGCTGTGTTTAGCTCCTTTATCACTTTATCCCTTTTCCATCCTGTTTGTTCCTTTGGCCAGTTCTTTCACTGTGGTTAATTGACCTGGTTTCACTGATTTCTGTGAAGACTGGCCAAGCCTCCCAAGCTGGAGAAGTGGGTCACTGTCCATCATGTACACTGAGGCTTCAGCGGGAGGTTGCCCCAACTCTCTCTTAAGAGAGGAGCCTTTTTGCTGACATGTGAAGCTGCCAATTTCACCCCAATTTCACCAGACTTATGATTGGTTTCTGTAGGAAGAACACCTGGGAGGTGCTGTGAGGAGAAGGAAGGTCTGGTGAGTTAACATCTGTGCAAATCATGCTTACGTTGGTTCAGATAAATTTAACTTGGGACTTACTCTGAGAAACTTCAGACAGAAAAAAAACCCAACAGATTGTAATTCCCCAATGAGGGGTTTATTGCCAAATGGATGCACTGCATCAAGCGTTACAAGAAACAAATGTATCCATGAGGGAGAAGTAATCCTTCTGTTAGAAATTACTGCAAACAAAACTGCAAATGTTGCCATCACTGTTGAAATTTGAACTCAGAGAGTGGAATTCCATACCTCAAAATTGCATTTTGGCCCAAAGTGGGAGGCCCAAAGAGGGAAAGCTTTCTCTTTAAAAAAAAAAAAATTCAGAAGCCACAGGATCTACTCTTTAAACCCCCTTTCTTTTTAGGTCAGGCTGCCGTTATGCTTAGACTAGTATCTGTTAACCTAACTGTCCAGTTCTAAAAGAACACAGTCCAGAAAAACAGGAAAGTTACTTAGCTGGATGTGGACAATTTTATTCATGTCAATGGAGGTACTGAACTGTTTCAGGTTAAGCACCAGATTAAGTACTTAATCAGAGCCAAAATTCATCCAATTTCTGTAAGAAAAAAACCAATCCCATTTCAGTACAACTAAAGCAGTACATTGTATCAGTTTCCCTTTTGAAATATAGACAGTTATTGCAACTTGTGAACACAGACACTTCCCAGGCTGAATCACCAAAATGCCTGGAAATGAACAACAGCATTCAGGTAGTGATATTTGCTATAAAACGAAGGAACCTGACTTCACCCAAGTACTCCCTTTTCCGAGTGTAATGCTTCTCCCTGGAGTACAGTTCCAAGTGCTTTTCTTAGTTTAGTGTGAATGACTCAGACAAAAGGGCTTTCTCCTCTGTTCTCCCCAAGTGACCAATGTGCAGGAAGAGGAAAACGCTGCGTTTCACAAGGGAAGTTTTCCCGTATTTTACTGAACTTGTCAGACCTTCCTCCTCTGCTTTCCAGCTCTGCAATACTTGTCCTGCAAGCCAAGAATGGTCTTGGTCAGACTGAAAAGAGATGGCGCAGTTGGACCAGCAGACACACAGAGCAGTGAACCAGTCTTGGACCACCTACTGACAGTGCCTTCGCTGCAGAAATCACTTCAGAGCTGACAGGAGGCTGCTCTAGGATGCAGCTCTGCCATTAGTGCAGTCACTAAAAGCCTTGCTGATGTGGTTCAGGCTGAGAGCTGTGGGAAGGAAGGGTCATCTCTTGATAACCAGTGCACAAAGATCTGTCAGCCTGGTCACAGCTCTGGAGGCTTGTGAGGCCTCATCCCTTACGGCATTTGTGGAATCCCGTCTTTATTACCTGCTGACAGACATGAGCACCAAACTCCCTTTTAATACTGAACAAAGTGAAAGCAGTGAGATATTCAGATTCCCGTGGTCTTGGGAGAATAAGGAATGGGTGCTTAGCTGGAGGATGGTGCTCATCTGTGACTGTCACAGAATTGTTCTAATTACACCATCAATCCATATAGGATTAATACATGAAAGCCCAGGCAGGGAAACATATGCTTTGGGTTTTATCTTCAGCACAAGCCTCTAATCTTTCCTCAGGAAATTACCATGTATTTTATCGGTACTTTGGTATTAATTTTTAAAACCTAAAGACTTCAACCAAAAGGAACTGACCATCTACCATTTCTTCTTTCTTATAAATGTAGTCGTTGTTACCTCATTAACTATTTAGCATCCTGGCAGGTTATTGCAATGAGCTGAGCTTGGCAGAACCGCCAGGGTTGTAACCCTGAAGGAAAATGTCATAGCTCTCCATATCTGATACATTTTGGTTAGCAGAGATTTAAAAGCAGCAGTAACAGAACCGTAGTAAGATGTATTTGGCAAGAAGATACAAAATAACTATTAAGCTGGTTTACATCTGTTTCCTTTTTCATTCATTTTTCCTTCTCTAATTACACACTTAACATCAATCTGCTATCACAGTAGCTTGGATTATTTTCTTTCTGGGTCTAGCCTCCACGTCACTGTCACTGGATTTCATTACTGCTGCTTCACCAGTAAGTAATGAGTCTCTTTGTGTTTACATACCCGGACTCCTGCAGTCAAAGTGATTAGCAGCACGTCTCTTTACACAGCCCTGTCAGACAAAGGTAAGAAGAATGACGAGGCTTGTTCTGTATTGCCAGCACTCACACGTGTAGAGTCTCATAATCACATAGAAAACAGTGTGAGATTTTGGAAGACTGGGGACAAATCTGTGGAAAGCTTTATACACATCAGAGAAAACTATCTTTTGAGTAAGCACATATGCCCTGAAGTACCCCATATATATCAGCAGATGTTGCTTCACAGGTTCAACAAAAAAAGAGAAAACGGTTATTTTTTCATGAGATGGTAAACAGTTTTTATGGTTTGTTTTTTATTTTCTGGTACTGTGAGTCAAAAAGAAAATAAATGTTTGCTCTCCTTGGAGAAATGTGAGATTTGCTCCTGCCTGTCATGTTTCAAAGCTCAGGGGCAGAGGGCTGGCTCGTGAGATATGGGTTGGGGTAAGGCTGGCACTTGGCCCCACAGCAGTTGCCCACCCATGGCAGCGTAAGGGGTTCCCAGGGAGACCCTCTCAGTGCTCCTGGCTGGCCAACAGCCATGGCAGCATTTGTCCTCTACAGACAAGAAGGGGTCTTATAATAAGAATATTAAGTGCTTCCTAAAAAGGCTGGGCTGACCTGACCAACTCTGTACTCAGCGCTGTGTTTGTTTGCAGCTCTGCAGGTGCTGAGTGTGTTGATTGTGTTAGAAGTGGGTAACTGCAACCTGATAATGACAGCTGTAATGGTCTGTGTGTTGGTAGGAGTAATCAATTGCAAAGAAATGGAGTAAAGAGCCAACAAAACAAGTAGGAGTTAGCTGAAGAGGTATGGGGGTTAGAGAGAGAGAAGTGCAGGCTCAATGGGAACCACCAGTGTCATACAGATCTTACTTAAAAAAGAAAAAAAAATGCAAACATCATACTGGGGTAGGTAATTGAAAGTGCAGTCTATGAGCTATGAGCTCATCCTGCTATTCTGCTCACCATGAGTAAGGCCACAGTTGGGTACCACATCCAGCCTGCAGCATTTGAGAATAGTTGTGGGTCAGCTTGGGAGAGATGAAGAACGAGAATGACTCAGAAACCAAAGAAGGAAAAAGCAGAAGGAACTGCAATAATCTGAAGAAATGACAGAATAGAGGTAATGATAAATATGTAAATAACTGCAGTAAAGAGGAAAAGGAATTATTCTTAATGTTGATTGTAGGAAAAGTAGTGGTGGGCTTCTGTGCTTGGATGTAATTGTACTGCTTTTTTAGACATTAGGGACGAAACATAGAAGACTTTTCTAGGAAATTTCCCCTAGGTTATGAACATCAGGGTCTGACTTTTTGGAAACCACAGTGACTAAAAGGCAATGTGGAGGAATTGAGTTTGCCCACAAAATGACTCTGAGACTGCACAGAGGACTCTCAGCTCACTGTTTCCTCTTCTTCTGTTCTCAGAATTTGTCCTTGAGCTAAAAGGAACAATATTTGGTTTTAAGTAATGGTAACAGTTGTAGGCAGTTGGTGAGGACTGAAGCCAGAATGTGTCATTTCTGCTGCCTCCTACCACTCTTCTCACAAAGAGGAGCATCTCTGCTCATCAGTCTCTAACCCTGCTTCTTCCACTGGCCCCACGTGCCCAATCCACTCAGCCAGTGATGCGTGTGGGTTATGTGCTGGTTTACTGCAGCAGTTTTGGTCACTTCACCTCTTCCCTCCATATTCGTTGTGTCAAGGTATCTACTCAAGGTTTTTCCTATTTGCTTTCAGAACATCGGGGTGGAGAATTCCAGATGAGTGCCACAAAATCAAAGATCATGCTTGGGACAGGCAGCAGTTCTTCATGCCTTGGTATTGTTGCCATAGGAGGCAAAAAGTGCCACCAGTGTCTAGTGACTGGTAAAGTAACCGCCAGCAGCACCACCAAAGAGGGAATATATTCCACAGTTCAGTTCTCTGCTTCCTCATGTACTGATAAAAGCATGTTAACAGAACAACAGGCTTTATCCAGGCTTTCTGGGCAGAATAGGGGAGATAAGAGCTTAAAGAGAAGGAAGGGAGGAGTAGGCAATGCTTGAGAGTTGGGCTGTCTGGTTTCCAGCCTCAAATGCGTGTTTCAGGTGAAAACACATGACCTGCTTTTCAAATTCACATCTCTCAGGGAGTGGAGGGATGGTCTCAGACTAATGGTGGTTTTGGTTTGTATGATTTCAGAAAACCAAGCTTAAGTGATGTTGAGAAGAAAAAATTGATAGATCTCCATGGATTTTAAATAATCACCATTGCTCCTTCTGTGCTTGTGCTTTTTAAAATGGAATTTAAGCTGATTATCATAGGTTTATTCCAGCTGAAGAATATGGTTCAGACTTTGGATGTGAAGATTGACATGCAGTTGGAAGAATCCACATGCTTCAAGAAAGCATTGCTGATTTCCGACACACGGTAGTATGCAGAAGCCAAAATATGTTTTTCTATTTTAATTACATGACCAGTCCTCATGAATGGGAGCCTGAACTCCATCTCCACTGAACTTGAAAATGCCCTGGAGGTTTATGATGAAATGAAGCATATGTTTTCTGATGATTCCTGGAAAGTGGGGAAACACAAAAACCAGTTGTTCTGGTTTTACTTTTGCTCAGGGAACAGTGTGATACACCATCAGAGCTCCCACACTGTTGCAGAAGAATTTGGCAGTTTTCCACTTCAGCTCCTGTAACATACATAGGATTTGGCAGTTGTATGCAAATGGTCAGATCAGGATTTCATACATGACAGCCTTAGCTCTGAATAACTGGACACGGGTAAACCATGTGAACAGTCATTCTGGCTCTTGCTGATAATTCAGATCATCTTAACAGATGAATTAGTGTAGTGAATGAAATGTATGTCTATGCCTCAGTCACATTAATACTCTGTAGTGCTATAGACATACACAAATTGACTTTAAATTGATAGCCTGATAAAGGGTCTGGCCACAGAGACACAGAACTCTGCCTCTGTCCAGATTTTGTTGAGCAGTAATGCCTCAATGCCCAGCTTCAGACCTGAACGAAGGCACTACTTACAGTACGTGTAGAGGTCCTAAGGAGTCCTTGGAGTGCACTTGTTACACCCACTCTGAATGCACGGGTGGGAGTGGAGTGTGGATCAGCTGCTCTCTGAAGGGCACCACGACAGCTGGAGCCCAGCTGGAAGGGCTGGGTGAGCATTCTGGATGTATCAGCAAACTAAAAATTCTCACCACAAGATAGGCTGGAAAAATGGTGGACAAGGACAGGCATGCAAAGAGAAATACATCTCTGTGAAAGTGCTCAGTGGGAGCTAATTTGTCTTTCACCCCAGATATTAGGTGATTGCAATGCAGGTGCATAAAGTGGTTTTGATGTGGTTTCCTACAATTAGTATTCCTTTTTTTTCCCCTCTGCTCTCAGTTTTCTATTGTCTTTCTTTTTTTCTCTCTCTCTCTCATGAACTGTCTTCGTATCCACGTCTTACTGTTTTTCACACTTCTTTTCCCTAAGGCTTTCACTATGCAGATTTATAACCCCTTTCATTTCCCAGGATACTGCTTACATACACAGGGTGAAAATCAGCCTTTTCCTGCCAGGTTATGTGGCCACCCTCCCTGCCACTCCTGAATGCCTCCAGACTGCTCTTCCCTTGAGGACTAAACTAGATTGGGATTTATTAAACCCTTACCCCCCTGTTTGAATGATACATGGCCTCAGGCAGTAGGCACTGAGGTGAATGCACACTCTTTCTTTGTAAAGGCACAGTAAACCACTACAGAGTGCACTGCCCCAGGCATTCCTAAACTATCTTGTCCTGTGTCAGCAAGATGCCTTAAAGAACTCTATAGAGCTTTCATTGCTCCATTCTCCCTCTGCTCCCACCCTGTGCATTTCAATACAGTATGGAAAGGATTTCATCCTTAATTGAAATTCTTTTCATCAGCCGAGATATAGCCTGAACAAAGATACTGACATGAAAAAGCAGTCAAGAACATATCTTTAAAATGTCAATTTGCCAGTGACAGGCATAAAATGCAGTCACTGCAAATCAAGACTCTAAACCCTCATTGTATATTATCACATAGCTGCCACTTCACCCTCCCCCCGCCATCCCTCCCATAAGTTTTGATGTTTGTACATCTTTGTTTTCCTTTCCACATTCTTCCCATGCTGTATTCACAGCAAATCTGAGGATAGATGAGTCTTGACTAAAACCCTGCAGACCTAGAAGAAAGCTGTTTTAAACCCTGAA
This sequence comes from Melanocharis versteri, assembly GCA_013397845.1. Lineage (NCBI taxonomy): Eukaryota > Metazoa > Chordata > Aves > Passeriformes > Melanocharitidae > Melanocharis > Melanocharis versteri. Next base: position 4,477,985 of record VZTG01007483.1, on the reverse strand, counting down.
GAGTGTAATTTGTCTTAGACTCATATTTCTGAAGAAATTGATCATTCAAGCTCCATGAGTTTTCTATTTTTCCTTCTTTTTTTATTCATTCTGGTAAAGTAATTGATATATTTTTATCCACACAGACCTGTAAGTTTAATGCTACATGGGTTTATGTGGCAGAAAATTGCTATGGTCTTGCTTAGCTGCAGAAACAGAAATAAGTAATCCAAGTTCTTTCCGCTGGCACAATGTAGGGAAGGATACACCCAACAGAAAAAACATAAGTATGGGCCATCTACTGAGGGCATTATTTAGCTTACTTACCCTGGGTGATTAATTTAGGTGTTATATCTTCAAGTTTTGACTGTACAGAGACCAGAGCCTGGAGAAAAGGAGGCTCAGGAGAGATCTTATTGTTCTCTACAGCTGTCTGCCAGGAGGCTGTAGCCAGGTGGGGGTTGGCCTCTTCTCCCACCTAACAAGTGATAGGACAAGAGGAAATGGCCTCAAGTTGTGGCAGGAGAGGTTCAGATTGGATATTAAAAGAAATTTCTTCACTGGAAGGGTTGTCAAGCACTAGAACAGACTGCGCAGGGACGTGGTTCAGTCACCATCCTTGCAGGTATTTAGCAGATGTGTAGGCAAGGCATTAAGGGACATGTTTTAGGGACAGACTTGGCTGTCCTGGGTTAATGTTAGGACTCTGTGATCTTAAAGGTCCTTTCCAACCTAAATGACTCTCTGATTCTATGATGTTCTCACTGGCACCAGAGTGATATATGCCTCCAGTAAGTTCTTGGTGCCACCCTCTGTTGCCCATGCATTCTTTTCCAGACATACCATCTCCCGCTACATTTGGTTCACTTGTGTTTGGGAGGCTCTTCTTCCATTCCCAAAGCCAATTAATTTTTCTATTTCAAATCCTTCCTTCAAGCGCACCTTTGTCCAGAAACTGCAAAGGACTTGTCAGTGACATGGCTGAGGAGAACACAGCCAAGAATGCTCATCAATGGTGCTTCGTTATTTGCCCTGCACCTGAATTTGGTAGATTCCAGTGTGATCTCTTACCTTTTGTTTCAGCTGACAGAGACATTGCCTGTCAGTGCTGCTACTGCTTTAAAATATCCTAGAACAGGCCTGGGATACACAGTTACTAACTTACATGAGCAGTAAGAAATAATACTTGCACTCTTCATGTACTATTTGTCCTGGAAATAAGCAAACATGCTTTGAGGAACTTCCTAGTCTGAGTCTGGTGTTTGTAACCAGTCCTGAAGCTGATGATAGTTGCAGGTGTGCAGGTATGAGATGTGGAGTGTTTATCCAGCTGTAACAGCCACACAATCGGCCAGCGGCAGCAGGAAGTCAGTCATGGTTAATGTTTAGAATACATAATCTTCACAGAGCTGCTGCCAGGTGTCTTCTTTGGCTTCAGTCTCACTGTCTTCTGGCCTATTCTTTTGTCTATCCAGTCTTCAGGAAAAGGAAGTGCGATGCGAAGTGCTCTGCCCTTGCAACAGGCATGGTGAGGCTACAGGACATGGAAATAATCAAGACATAACCAACTACAGTGTGTTCTGTTTATTGTATTTGCCTTTTTGGTAGCTATTGAAGATCCTCCCTGCTCACCTGAGGCATCTTTCTAGGTCCATCAAAAATTACTTAAAAGGCTGATGGTAAATGAGGTTTGCACAGCCCATTTGCTCAAGGAGCAAATTCATAACACTTCCCTTTGATTCAAAGAGGACACTTTAATTTCACTACTACAAACATGACCTAAGGAAGGGCCAGGGTGGTGCATGGGAAATATTGTCCTTTTAATTGCCTATTCTTTGGAGTAGCAATCTACTTAAGATGCAACAACTTCTGCTGTCTGGCTCTGGGCGAGTCATACAGCCTTTGAAAGGGTTCTGAGAAACGTTAGTTTCAGTTGGTGCTAATGCCCAGATTCCAGCTCTTATCTTGGTTTCAGTGTGTGTGCAGTGAGAGGGATGCATAGCGGCAGCACTAGACAGGCTCTTCACAGCTCTCCTCAGCCAAATCACTTCTCAGGGTATATTCAGGGTTTTCTCAGGGTTGTATCAGTCTTCCCACAGATTATCAATAGTGTCTCTTGTAACAGCTGAGGTGGAGCTTGAGGGCGTTTGTCATCCTCAAGGAATTTCACAGGGTCCCTCATTTATCTATTCTGTGTTTTCCTATCACAGTCTGTGGAGTAGGAGTTTCTTTCATCATTTCATGACCCATACACGGGTGCGTTGGCTGTCTCTGCCACCCAAAGGAACCCAGCATCAAGTAGGTGGGACTCGTTTCATTACCCTGCCCGATCTCTGGACCTTATCACCCTCCCAGTGGGACATGCCTGGGACACGTGTAATTAACTGGGTATTCTCTGTCCTCTAGAGGAACAGTCTGTCCATGCCAGAGGCCACAAGTTCAAGCTGGATGGAGATAACACATTTCTCTCTTTCATTTTCTCCCTTAGCAGTCACCATAAACACAATTATTGCTGGCTGATTTTAGCATTTCTAAAATTCCCATTGTTAGCAAAACTAAAGACTGCTATGGATAGTGGCTGAGCTCATTTTTGACGTTCCAAAGACAAAGGAGTATCACACATGACCAACTTTTTTCACACAGGTTTTGAACTGAGTTTTCTGAGAGTTGGCAAGTGTTACCCAACGAAAGGGAAGGGCATCCCAGGTTTGTAACTTATGACCCCAGCTCCTGAGTTTCTGAAACTTTGTTCTTCATAGGTAGCGTGTAGGCTAATGGCCAAACAGTAGGAGAGCAACACGAAGGGGTGAACATCCTCACTATGTCTCAAGTCAGGACACTGGTTGGAAGTGGAAATTAAGGGGTAATTAAGGGGTGTAGTTATACCCTGTGGTACCAACAGACTGTTACACATACACGTGTCATCATTTGCCCACAATCTTTGCGCTCTGCTCTCAGGGTCTAAGAATGCATTAAAGACGCAGTACCACTGATCCATGGGGTCTGCCGTATGCTCTAAGAAATTTGCTAATTTATTCTATGAATTATTTGGAATAGGGATCATTACTCTGATTTTCTAAGGAAATGAGGCTTCTGCAAGTGCACCATTTTAAGTTCTCCGTGGTATCTCTTGAGACTGCCGGCAAGTTTCACCCAAATCCGCAGATCCTCCAGAGCTTTTGAGCCTGGGACGCAGAGCTCGCTCGGCAGCCGGGGAGCGGAGCGCTGGGCACTGCGGAGGAGCAGTCTCATTGGCACTGCTGCACAACTTGGGCGATTCGAGGAGCGTGCTCAGGGCCACGGGGAGCCCCTCCCCCGGCCCGCCGAGCCCCGCTCCGAGGG
>VZTG01007483.1:4442486-4474268 GCA_013397845.1 Melanocharis versteri | reverse complement strand
TTGTTGGGGGGGGTTGAGGGCTGGTTGTAGCCCATCTGTATTTCGTGGGGTTGTGTTTTTGGTTCGTATGAGCAGTTTCCAGGCTTTGAAGAGCTGCACTGCTGCTGCTGAACTGTAGTTCCTCCAAGGTTGCCATTGTTTGCGTTCTGGGAGGGCAGCTGGTGGCCTCGCAGGAAGGCGGCAGGTCGCGTCGGAGGAGGGCTCTGGGTCGGTTCCGTGTGACTTCTTTACCGGAGAGGTTTAGCTTTTCTCCGGCGTCTCTGATGCCAGAACAAGGCCCCAGAATGAACGGTTTCTCTCTGGGCGAGCTGTGCTGGCTGTTCTGCTGCCCGCCCTGCCCCAGCCGCATCGCTGCCAAGCTGGCCTTCCTGCCCCCGGAGCCCACGTACACCGTGCTGCAGCCCGAGCAGCAGCAGGAGCCCGGGGCGGCGGCCGGGGCGGGCACCCCCACGGGATCGGGCACCTGCAGCCTGCACCTGAGCGAGCGGGCCGACTGGCAGTATTCCCAGCGGGAACTGGATGCCGTGGAAGTGTTCTTCTCCCGCACGGCCCGAGATAACAGGCTGGGCTGCATGTTCGTTCGCTGTGCCCCCACTGGCCGGTACACGCTGCTCTTCTCGCACGGTAATGCTGTGGACCTGGGCCAGATGTGCAGCTTCTACATTGGCCTTGGCTCCCGCATCAACTGCAACGTCTTCTCCTATGACTACTCTGGCTACGGGGTGAGCACCGGCAAGCCCTCTGAGAAAAACCTGTATGCAGACATTGATGCAGCCTGGCAGGCCCTCAGGACAAGGTAAATGGATACTGGGGACAAGGTATTTCTGTATCTCCCTTTAATCCTCCTAAGTCTGCACAGTTAACCTTCCTGAGAGGAAGGGAAGGGTTTGTAGATGGTTTCAGTTACTTTGGTGGCCTCACCAAATGTTCCATGGACAGCTACAGTGTGATTTACTGGATGGCTTCATTTGCTGAAACGATGGGCAAACCTTCATCCTTTGGCTTTTTCTAGATTTAGAGGATTTTTCAGATGTAATTTGTGTTAGCCATTGCTTCACCATTGAAAATCTCCATCTTGAGTAGGACATATTGCACTGGTTGCAGTTTGAGCTTGCAGACTGCAATAAACCTGTTGTTCGAGACTTGCCTGCCGCTGTCTACACTTAGAGGTAACCCAGGTGAGCCAAAGCTCTGGCTGAATTTGGCAGTAGCCTTGGCTAGGGCTTACCAGGAAACTGCTGGTGTTGCATGACGTGTTTGGGGTTTCATGCATGCTCGTGCAACATAGATGTCTTTCTCTTTTGGCCTCCAAACAACTGTTATCCAATGGGTATGTTAGTGGGCTGGAAGGAAAAAGTGTTGACATCTGGAAGTAGAGCTGGGGATTCTGCCAGGAGATGCCAAAGTATGCGGCATCCAAAGGGCTGGAGCAGCAGTGAGAAGGCTCTGGCAAGAGGCAGCATGGTGAGTGGAAACAGTGAGCCCTTGGCTTCTAGAAAATCCTGAGCAGAGCTGCTGGCTCTGGCTCCTTACTACAACTGATGGCCGTCCCTGGGCCTCTCGCTTCTGTCCAAAGAAACCATGAGCTCCTTTTGCTGTTGCATAAGAGGTTCTTAAAGTATGACCTCGTAGAACATGTCCTGAAAGAAAGAGCTTTAAAAAGCTTAAATTGTAGTAGGCCAAGAGAAAAGAGCGATGAACGTTTTCAGTTCTTGGCTCTGGCATTGTGTAGATGAGCTTGGCTTGCGTGAAATGCGTATTTAATGTCTATCTTGGGGATACGTGCCAGCTTCAGAAATAGTGACAGGAGTTGTTACTAATTTAGATAATTGGCTTTGCAAGAATCCAGGGATTGGTTAGTCGTGGAGTCCAAATGCCTTTTGACATTGCTCTGCCTAAGTCAAACGAAGATCGGGGGGAGAAAGGTGTAGGGAGAAGTTATCCTTCCATAGCATGTGGTCTGTCTGTTTGGTGAGCAAACCAGATTCTGGCCTCTTTTTCCAGGACTTTCAGAAATATGGTCGTATGTAAAGAAGTAATTTTGATATGCTGTATGCATAATAAATTATTAAGTGCCATTACAACACATATGGGTGATGTAAATAAGGTTCAAGGGAGGAAAAGTGCTACGTCTAAGCCAAGCCTAGTTAATGTTTGACGGTTGCTGTGTTTTCTCTCTGTTTCACTTGATGTTTAGTTGATGATATTGTTTTATTTAAACCTTCTAAAGCTCTGAAAAAGTGCTTTAACATCTGCCTGGAGGTGCTTCTTCTGTACTGACAGGTATTTAGTACATGGTTAAGTTCTAGGTAGGTCCAGAAATAAGGGGTTCCTTCACTTAAGTCTTTTAAGAAGCCTGACCCAGTAGGTGATGCCAACACATGCCCAACTTGCTCTGAGAGGGTTGGGCTTCTTCAATAAAAGTGTGACTGGACAGGTTTATAGTTTTCCATTAGTGTTCCTTCTGTGGTTTATACAAGATCTAGGCTCTGCTTTCCACCTTAAACTGAGGGTTGAAATTTCCCAACTCTTACTTTGCCATGTTTCTTAATCCCACGTTTTAGTGTACCTTGAGAGTACAGTTAGAGTAGTTATTATTGATTAGGAAAGCCACTGGAATTGGGTGCCCAGAGAAGTGGTGGCATCACCACCTTGGAAGTGTTCAAGGGGCATGTGAATGTGGCACTTGGGGGTGTGGTTTAGTGGTGAGTATGGTGTTGGACTCGATGCTCTTTTGAAGTCTTTTCCAATGTTAACAATTTTGTGATTCTATGATTACAGTATTTTAGGTGCCCACCAAAGAAGTTGATCACTGTAAAATGTAAGCTTCAATAGAAAGTTAATCAATTCTAGTAACAGATGTCTGTGTTTGTAACAGATATGAGCTGAAACCTTAGCCTTTCTACTGGTGAATTCTCCAAGTAACAGTGTGAACTTTACAAGACTGATCATTTCCTAGTCCTCAATCCAGGTGGCTCACAATTAAGTGAAATATTCAGCAGTAGAAATACAAGTATGCCTCTTGAGGTAAAATGTCATGTTATAGCATTCCTGCTGCAGCAGTTCCTCGGCAGCTCCAGGAGATTGTGTATGCTTTCATTCTTAATGCAAATTCCTGGCGTTTGGCCTCCAGTCATATGGTGGTGAACTGCAATGTAAAGTTAAAAGTGAAGTCTTAAAATAGAGGTTCACTGTGCCATCAAAAGCATTTAGTCATCTGTGCTAAGTTCCGTGGGAAGCTGTTGCTCTTCTGAATCCACCAGACGTTCCACCTGGCAGCAGAAAGGAATCATTAAAATGTTGGAAGTCTGAGACTCTTTTCCTTTTAAATTGTGCCTCTGAAGTACCACGATACTTAGCAATCATTAATTTATCCGTGTGTTTTGAAAGTTGCCTTGAGGAGGGTGGGAATTAACACTGTGCTTGGAGAAAGCTGTCAAATTTTAGAAGCGATGGTGAGCTGGCAGGGGTTGCTGTAATGGCTGCAGATTCTGACTGTATTTTTGTAAGGTCCTGAAACAAGGATTTTGCTATCACATACACATTTAGGGATCAAATCTTACATGACAAATGGTTATAAAACTATCTGAAAACAGTGGATGAAAAAAAAATACAATTTTTTTGTTCGATTTCAATTATCAGCCTGTCTTTGCAAAATCAGTCTCAACTATTCTCCATTCTTTTAGTGTTTGTAAAGGCAACTTATTTCCCTTAACTTAAAGGGATTTAGTATTTCTCCTCATGAATAAAGTATACTCATAAGTGATAATTTTACTAATTACTAATTTTGAATACTGTCTTTTCAGCTCAGTAAAGATGTTGGCATACAATTTTATTCCCTTAAAATTAATTTCTATAGATTTTTTCTTCAGGAGTTGTAATTGCGGCATTGGTTGTTCTAATTCCAATATCAAATATTGATCAGTAATTAATTTGGGCTTTTATATGTATTTATTTTATCTTGATTAACAAATTTCCATCTGGTATCTCAGTGTTTCTCAAAAAGATTTTTCTGTCTTATTGCTACAGATCTTTTTTTTGTAAGTGTTTTATTTCAGGCAGGTTGGGCTGATTTTGTTCTGTTTGTTTCAAAATCAGAACCAAATTGAAGAGAAGCTATATCAGACTGTCTTCTCTCATTCTCCATATGGTCTTAAGTTGCTGCTTTTTGTTCAGATGTGTCTCTTATCCTAATATCTGATTGTCTTAATGCAACATCTGTGCAAAATGACTTGATTGTCCTCCTCTTCCCCCCCTTTCCTGAATTCCACATGGGAAGGTTGAACTTTCTAACACTTTTACATTAAGACAATGTACAGTACTTAAAAACAGGATGCACATGGAGGGCTTGGGTTCAGTGCTCAAGCACAAAACCATGGCTGCTTTGTCAATCACATGCTATTTATATTAAAATCAATTTGTACGTTCCCTAAAAATTTGGAGAAGGTTGGTGAAATATTTTAAAATCCCAGTCAAAAGAAAGAAGGCACTGCTGCCCCACTTCTTCTGCTTCTGTGGTAAAGTGTCAAAGAGCAGAACCTGTTAAACCATCTTTTGGGTCCTGAAAGGAGGTGAAGAAAATGTAATTAATGAATAGCTTAGAAGAGCTGTTCTTGTTGCATTAATCAAAATACAGCTTAATTTGTTTTTCACGGTCACAATATAAACTAGGAATTTTTTAAGCTTTTAATAAATGGTGGATGTTACTGTAATGTTTAAATCTGTAATTCTCAAAAAAAAATTGTTTTTCAATCCGTAGGAGAGCATTGGTTCACTTTTATTTTTCCTCATGCTTCTTGGTCAATATGGTATGATGAAAAGAATTGAATTGTGAAATGTTGTAATAAAATCCATGGGCTTTTGATCACTGGTAGCAGATAGAACGTTTAAATAGCTTTTTAAACTATTTTGCCAAATTTAATGTTAAATGCACATCAAGCCTTTTATTATGCAGGAATTTTATCATTTGTGGTGCTGATTATCAGGAGGTTGTTGCTGTTTCCTGTGTAGGAGCTGGTGGAGAAGACTTACATTGAGTAAAATCAGGAAACACACCAAATTGGATTAGGCCAGAGTGATAACTAATCTTCTGAGGCTGTGTCAGTTTAGTTCGTCTCCATTCTGATGTGATGAGGCGGTTACAGCTTTCCAGGTGAACAACAGCTTCAGGGTTTCTTTACCTTGCCTTATCAAAATAGTCAATTTCTACTTTAATTTTCTTTGCAGCAGAATCTTCTTTCACCAGCGTTGTATTTCTGTGCACGATCTAAGCCAGGTTCTTTAGATTGGATGCTTACATGTTTTTATCAAAAGTTACCAACTAAATCCTGGCATGGCGAAAGGCAGTGCTTGGCAGAGTCACAATTTAGAGTCCTGGAGTAATAGGGTTTCCTTTCTTCATGGAGCATCACCTGGTAGATTGTTCAGTCATACCAGCTTTTCAATAATGTTGTTACAACATCTCCAAAGGATTGTTTAAAGGTACTGCCTTCAACTTAACTTATTCTACCTGCCGTGGTCAATACTTCAAGAAGGGCTGCATGTAACTTTGAGCAAAAATAGAAGCATACACAATCCTCTGCTCTTGTTGTGTATGCAATGAGCAGAGATTAATTCAGATGATGGGCGTCCCTGGGACAAATACCAACAACTGTTCAAAACAGGTGCTCTGATGTTCAAAGTTATTCAAAATGTTTACTGAGCTTTGGTGTTGTATTACGTCTTTTAGTCACTGAAGTAAAAGTAGTTTTGTTAAATATTTCCCTCTGTCTGTCAGGACTGCAAGATCAAAGCTTGTTTAAAAAGAAAAAAAAAGGAAGTTTTTCACTGTCAAGAATATTTTGCAACTGGTGTTATTTGGGAAGAAAAATAAGCTGCCAAAGAGCCTTTGGCTAACAGTACGTGCTCTCCTGAGTGTAGATAGTGTAGATAGTCCTGAAATTCAACTGCCTGAACTGGAGATGTTGGTTTACCTTGATGTACAAAGGTTGTAGGACCTGGTTCTCAACATCATCAGAGCATTGAACATAAAAGATTTCTAGAGGAACGTATTGTTAAATGCTCCATGCTGAAGTAACTGTCTGCTTTTTAGCACTAAATTACATGAAGTTCACAGGAAAGGCAAGCTTTTTCTCTTTCTCACTAGACAGAGAAGTGTCACCTTTTGAGACTGAGCTGATGGTTGCTTTGCCATGGCTGTTTGACCTGTTCACGTTGCTGGTAGCTCTTAGATTTGTTCAGTTTGTTCTTGACAGGGGAGTATGAGCTGGACTGTGTAAACCTCAATGGCTTTGCTCTGAAGCCAGGGTCAGTCTCCAGTCCATCACAACCTCAAAACCAAAAAAGCCCTCCAAAACTCACCCTTTAGTCTATGTTACTCTGCTACTTAGAAACATTCCAAAGTGCTGGGCTAATTTTACACTGTTTCGTTACTTGTGAACATAAGTAAAAAGAACAACAACAACAAAAAATAGTAACAGTGCTTTTTAGGACTGTAGGTAGCTGTGGGAATGGATAGGTGGAAACCATTCCAAGGTATGCAAGTGGAAACCAAGATGGAAACCATTTCAAGGTATGCCAGCAGCTGGCTTTGTGGGAAAAATTGACACTTAGTCAGCAAATAGATATTTCTGTTTCCACACTGAATGAAGAAAACAGGTCCTTTTCCATTTTCTGGGGTTTTCAGTCCTGTGGTGTTTCCTCATGTGGAGGTAGATTAGTACAAGGGCAGTGCCGAGTATTGGAGCCTAACTGCTGGAACAAAGGTCCAAATTTCCTATTTCCTTTTAATATGATGTGCCAATGTGATGATACTAACTTTTCATCCCTGCCCCAAACCCACTTTTAAGTTCCACAGTTGTATTCTCTGTTGGCTTTAAGGCCAAGTGTCTCAAGATTATGCAGCACTAGTAAAGAAAATGAACAAATAACAGGGGTTTGGTTTTTTCCCAAAGCTGGTAATAAATTTAATGAATAACTAAGATTCCTTTCTGCCCTCCTTCACAAGTGTAGATCAATTACAAGGCTGCATTGGAAGCAGTTGAACTGAGTCATAAAATAAGGTGCAGATGTGTTGTACCTAACATGCTTGTGTACATACAGGCTTGCTTTTGCCAAGTAGCCCCTAAGAAGATCAGAAATCTTTTCCTGTGGATTAGGAGATAGCTTCAGTTGCCACTGAACTTGAGAGGAATTGAAGCCACTTACCTGTGTACAAGATGAGGGGTTCCTTGTGTTTTCCAGAATCTAGGAAAAAAATTTTTTTACAATTTTTGAATGCTGGTGGCTCTTAGGTGTCTGAAATTAAGTGATTAAGAATTGGTTTTTGTCTGGCTCTTAAAGCTTGGGTTTGTATGGCCTAAAATACAGAACCAAACCAACTGATAGGCAAACCTCCTGTATCTCCTGTGTCAGTTGGTGGTGGGTAATTGAGATTGCTGCAGACAAGCTCTGGTGAATTGAATAAGCAGTTGCAGTGACCCATTTGCTACTGCTTCATCTTGACTGCCCTGCTTTCCAGTTTTTAGATGAATGACTTAGACTGGTCTTGCACGCTCAGCCTGACATCTGATGATGAAGCTCAATTTCATTCCTGACTAAAACTGAGTGTTTTGTTGGCAGTGTTTTTTTTCAGTGTGTCAGGTTTTGAGAGCAATGGGAAATGTGGGATTGTAAACTCAGGAAACGCTGTATGAACACAGAGGAATAAAGATGCTTTTAAGAGAAGGCTAAGAATGTAGAATGGGATGGATGAATAGTGCACAGTGTCAGCTTAAGGACAGAGGAACATCTTTGCATTCTTTATTCCAAGGGCTAATTTGAGAAAAATGGGTTACTGTTATTTGCACATTAAGCTCTGCTGCCCGCAAACAATCACAGAAAGGTGCAGGCACTGGTCAGTTGTATAATGACAGAGTTATTCTGGCATTATCTGTATCCATATCTTTATATTTTTTAACCACTGTGTTAGCTTTACAGAACAAAGGTTCTCCTGTTAGAATGAAACATTGTGGTTGGATTTGCTGACTATGAGACCAAATAATACAAAGGCACAAAACTGGGCTAAATGGCAAGATCTGGCTCAATGCCCACCTACCCTCCCACCCTTGGTTTCATGTCTCCTGATAAGCACATGCATGTCTTGGGGAAAATCCCTATAATCATTAAAGAAATCTGTAACCTCTCAGCTTTCAGAAAGGGGAATTCCATGTGGGTTAACAGATGAGGAATGATGTTGATGTGGAAGATGAGGTTTTTAAGTTAGTGTACTTGCCTCAAAGTCTAGAGGGAAAAATTTAAATTAGAGGTAATCTCAAAGTATTGCCTCTGGTTTTTATTTTGTATTGCAAATTTGTTAGAAAAACTTCATGTATGCTTTCCCGACAGTAATATTATTTATTGGTACAGTCTTCTGAAATTCTTTCTAGGTGTACCTTTCAAGATTAAAATTCTATTTTCAGCTGTTGATTAAAATTCTATTTTCAGCTGTTGATTTGGAATTGATTGTTGGGGTTAGACAGTTTGGGCTATGCTTTTAGGAAGATGAGTGTTACTGTGCCTTATTAAAAAAGCCTGCTTATGTTTAGAAATGTTACTTTAAGAACTTTGACTCATGGGAGCCTTATTTATCAGCCAGGGCATGCTGCTAAATGAGCTGCATAGCTCAGTGTCTGGCAAGTGACCCTTCTCAAGGCATGCAGTGCCAGCTAGAAGCTCTAAGATACTCGTTTTTATTAGTTTTTTTTTAACAGGACACTGCCACATTTCTTAAGATCCCAGTATGTTAGACCAGTTAATTTTAACTTTGTGCCATGGCATGGCCATTTCTTTCTGTGTGCAGCAGAACAACTGTGGAGTAATGGATGATGGGAACCAACAAATCTGAAAGTTCTGAGACCAACACATTTCTCAGGAAAGCACCCTTTAATCGTATCAGTTGAAACGTTTCTCCTTTAATAAGGTTGTTTGTAATGGGTTTTGCTCAGATTGGAGAATCTTTCTAAACATTCCTAACTTTTAGTTAGCTTTGCTATGAATGTCCTTACAGAGCTGGAAAAATGGGGTTCAACATCAGCAAAGAAGCAAAACCAGCTGTGTATTTTTCCAGTGTGCAGATAAACTGAGATTAGGTTCAGATTATTTTAGCATTTTTCCATGCATCTTAATAGTTCTTGATGAAAAATTAAACAAGACACTCTGTCTTAGCTGTTACACTATACAATAAATTGCAAGCATTAATAATATGCAAAATAAAAAAGCCAGCAGTAATACGAAGTGAACCTCTGTTGAGCACTTTATAACCAAAGTGGTGTATAGAACCATTTATACAAGTTTGAGAAGTTAACTTGCTGCCTTGAGCATTGGACCAGTTTGGGCAGAACGTAATCATTGTCCCGACTTTGTATAGTGTTCCCCAACATCTGATGAATTTATTTAAGTGGGATTTTGGCTGTAGGACAGCATGGGGAAAGTGGCATCTTCCAAAAAAATGGTCTTGGTTTTGGAGCATGTTCTCCAGGGCAAATTTACAAAAGTCTTCTCCAACATGCTATTTGTTATTTAGAACTTCATTTCTCACGAAGGTGTTTGTATGCTTAAGTGTCATTTTGGGTTATTTTTGAAAGAAGTAGCTAATTGTGTATAATATTTACTTTGGAGGTGTTCCCTGGACAATTCTTACCTTGAGGCAGCTACTCAAGAGACAGTTAGTTTCCTCGTTCCACTAAGACTGAAATGTACCTCAACTTGCATATCTAAGTTGTGTTACACATTTTGTTTGTAGTATATTTTGCTGTAGTATATTTTTCCCTGCTGCAAAAAAGAGGGAACTTTTTGTGCTATCTTTTCAGGTTCTTAGTGAGCACAAGGCAGGCTTTATAAGCACTTGTCTCTTTCTGGTAAAGCATGGGCTTCAATGTGTGTTAATTTTGCAGGAAAAGTTACTGTTTCAGGCTGGGTATGAGCATCTCATCAAGTTTAACAAACTGTAAAAGTAGCAGAGTTGTGGGAAGAGGCGGGGTAATGTTTCAGCTCCAGTTTTGCTATTTTTATGCCTGGGGGTTTATGAACGTGTAACCTTTGCTCACACTGGTTAATAAATACACTGGGAGTTAACCATGTGTTGTAGGCAGCACTTTCTGATGCAAGCAGCAGCACCCTTCCAGGAGTCAGTACAGTAGTTTAAGACATTAAGTGAGGTTTCAACCTTAAGCCTGTCCAATGTGCCTAAAAGGTTTTGACTTGCTTTATCTCTGCCAGCTTCCAGCCTTCTGTTTCTCTGATAGCAAAACCCTCTGCTCTCTCCCCTGAACTCCTGCTAATTATTCATGTAATGTGATGTTCACTCTAAAGCCTGCTGTGCATAGGCCCAGTACAATTTGTTCTTTATCCTCTCTTTGAAATTTGTACTAAAAATCAATCTGATAATGCAGAATGACTATCTGTAAAGGAATACAGGCGCAAAGTTGGCTTTTAGAAAAAGAAATTGTTCCAATTTGTATTTGCATTAATAAAAAATGAAGATGATGGAACATAGTTGAACATAATTTGAATCTGAATTTTTGATAGATCTTGAAAGATAATACTGTCATAAATCTCGAACGTTCATAGAGTTTTGTAGAGAGTGAGTGGGTTGTAAAGTCTTCTTGATTTATTGAGTTCTTTTCTATCCTGAAATTAAGGAATCTGGTGCCAAATATCCCACCCTTTCAAATTGGATGTCCTGTCAAAGCTCATCTAAAATCTGTAGATCATTTTGTGTAGAGCATTGAGCAGACACTATTGCCACAAATAAGATCTGGCACTTTCCAATTATTTCAGGAAATTACTCTTTCCATCCAAAAATCCACTTAAATATTCATAATAAAGAACATAAAACCTAAGGATCTTAGATATTTCTTACCTGAATTTAGTTCTAAATTTGTTGCATTTCAGCAGCAGAAGAAATTGCACTAAAGATTATTATTCTCTTTGGTTGACTTTCACAACAATTTTCTATTTTTCTTTTTTTAGTACATTTAGTTCAATTAATTTGAAATAAAGGTAGCAGTGTTACCTTTCACTTAGCACATTTAATTACTGAAATTTTGAGGGGCAGAGGAGGATTTAGCAGGCATTGTTTGTTGTCTGTTACTCTGTTTTTCATCCTTCCACTATTCCCAGTGTTTCTGGGCCATGTGAACTATGTTCTTTTCTGTTCTTCACTGCAGAACTGACCAGACTTCCTTCTTAAATATTTTTTTTAAAATTCTCATTCAATATTTCTATTTTGCCTCTCTTTTGGAAGCTTTGTGGCATTAGGAGAAAGGGAAACACTATATCCATTTGTAAAATGGAGCTGTGCAGAGCTAAATAGAAAAAAAGTGTGTTGGGGGAGGACAGAGTAGTAGCTTGTAGCTGAAAGTGTCCGTGTTGTGAAGTGGTGAACTACAGAAAACCTACATGGCCAAATGCCAACTTGGGTAGTAATGTAGGCATTAATACACTTCTTTTCCAAGCACTGTGCTGTTATCTGTTATTTCAAAAATAGAAACTCCAGCACTACAAGACTTCTTTATGCTGTGCTGGTTTATTGGGAGGCCGTTAAGTGCCGGTGTGGCATGGACTGGAATTGCTAACATTTCTTCCTGCATAACCAGTTGTTCTGTGGTGATACTGCAGTCAAGTAGGGAGCCTGCATGCTTTACAAGGACTGCATCAGAGATAGAGGCAAATAGGGGCATGAATAGCATCAGGAAGCTGCTTTTCTTCTCATTTCTGTTTTTCTAAATTTCTAAGATGCAGCTGCCGGTCAGTTTCTACCTTTAGCATCAGCTGAAATAATGACCTTAAGTGATAGCATTAACAGTTGTCCTTGATCCACTGCGAGGCACTTCTGCTTCTTGTGGCATAGCTGCTAATTGCTTGGTAAGCACCCTTTTTTGAGAGGAAGAGTTGAGTAGCAAGAAATCTTTCACCAAAAAAACTGCAAAAGCAATTGGCCCTGTTAACTAGGTGTGTTGGCAGAAAACAAAGTCTCCGAGTGTGCTGTTTGATCATTGTTAAAACCTCTTGATTTACACAATCTGGGCAAAATGTCTTTTACTCCCTAGACTCTGATGATCCCAGATAAGACAGCTGGATAAGCTGAACAAGTATATATGACCTGGTTTCAAGACTGAATTTTCTCATCTGAGTTTCGGAAAGTTAGTACTTTTCCAAATGTGTGAAGTACTCTTCCCATTTTTTAGAATAACATTTGTTGCTTTAAGACAGGTTAAGTTTACTGATGCTTAATATTTCTACGTATCATTAAACACATCTATATGTTTCTGTAACAAATTACTTTTTTGTGCTATCTTTTCAGGTTCTTAGTGAGCACAAGGCAGGTTTTATAAGCACTTCAGCCAAACAGGAGTACACAGAAGAAACTTTGACTCTGTGCTAAAAATTATTATACACAATTCTAAGTAGTATTTACTGGGAGAAGGGAAGAGGGATTTAGCCTCTGGGTTTGTGGTGATAAAGGCTGTGGCTAGGAAATTTGATTTTTAAGCTCTGAACTAGTTATCTGTGGTCTGCTGTTCTAAAACATCTGGTACTGTTAATCCTGGTGATTGCTATATATTTTTTTTAATCATCTTAGGTTTATATTGACTGTTACTTGGGGTTGAACACTGATTGTGCTAAAAGTTCATTACAGGAACATGTGCAAGATGAGGATGCTTGGGAAGAAAGGAATAGATGAGTCTGATTTAAAAGTCAAGAGTGCCAATATAAAAATGGCACAGAAAAAACCAGAACCCTGAGGTTTTCTTGTCTCTGAAAAGATGCTGGATGAATCTTTTCAGGTAATAAATTGCTTTCATGAAACGACTGTCATCTTCCATTTGCCACTTATCGTTCTTGGTATTTGTTAGAATATTTAATGGATCTACTTGAAAATGGATAATTGAGAGAGACAGGAGAGACTCATCAGGAGAGTTGTGTTTTTCTATAAGGCTTTGAATTTGGCACTTTTTGAAAACAGATGTTTAAACATATGCAGATTCACACTGTGACAAAGCTCAGTGTTTTGAGCAAATAAAAAATTGGTATCTGTTTTCTCCACTTACCATGGGGTGGGGAAAAATAGAGGTTACAGTGTCATTTAGCCAAGTAGGATTTTTTCCTATTCATGATTCACGAGACATGTCACTGCAGAGGAAGCGCCTATTGTTTTGGTTCTTAAATCAAAAGACAATACTGCCTTTCTACAAGTCTGTGGAAATGGTTAGAGTAACTCAAAGAAACATTAAATGTTTCCAGGGAATTGAAGAGGACTGTCCAAGTGGGATGTATGGCCTCCTGGATAACACAGGCCATGACACTTCTTCACTGGGCTTCTCTATTGAGCCCTTCAGTGTTAGTGAGATGCTGCATTTCTCTGAGAGAATCTCATTCTTACTTAATAACTTGGTTCTTCTACCATGCTTGAGCATATTAATGTATGTCTGTAAAGGAGAGAGAAATCCTACTGCCAGCTGAGTCATCTTCATACAATGCTGGCTGCTGAAAGACTCACGTTCTGGGGACAGATGCCTTCATCTGCAGTTGGTTCTTTTTAGGAACATTGGACCAGTTCACTGTCATGAACTACTTTTGTATCAGGACCTTTCTGCCATTCTTGTTCTCCATCCTGCCTTTCTGCTGTCTCGTCTCTTTTCTGTTGGAGACTCAAATCACTGAGCTACACTGAGTGTAGCCTGAGCTACACTAATGCTTCTGGGTGGAAGAAATGCTGCATCCAGTTTGTCTGCTTGCATTCTTGCAGGGCCTTATCCATTCCAGCTCCCGTGTAATCCTCTTGGACTCCAGCTCTGGTGCTCTGTGGGAGAGACAGCATTCAGATTTGCAGGGGTCTTTGAAGAACAGTGTGAAAATGTCGGCTGTAATAGGATTTTGAATACAAGCACCTGCTGTTTGTGTAGACAGTTCAATTTTTTCTTTGTTCTCCTCTCTTAGCATTAGGGAGATAACACTTGAATCTTTCTTTTACCAGCTTGTGTTTTAGATACAGCTACAGTTGTCTGTAAGTGATGTCAGGAAAATGCTGTATCAGTGCCACATATTTCACATTTTATGGCTTGTCAGCTATACCAAATAATCGTAGCAAAACCAAGTAATTTAATGCTGCTAATATTTGAAAACATGAAGTTCTTAGTAAAACCTGTAGATGAAATAGCTCTTATTTAGAGGTTGAAACATAAACAAAATTACAATAAACAGATTAAAGAGAATGCAAATGGAAGGCAAGAATGGAAAAAAACCACAAACAACAAGCAACCACAAAACAGAAGCCCCCCACACAAAAGAAAATATTTAGTTAGTTGAATTCAAACAGTGGTGGGATTCATTACCTGAGCAGTTCAAGGGCCAAGATCTATAGATATCAGTTTCTGAGTGCTCTGCTTTGAATATTTTTCACCTAATATTCTGAATATTAGTGCCCAAAGTATTAATTCCAGCATGAGCAAACCATTTAATGCTGCTATAGCATCCAGGCAACTAACTGCCTTCAGCAGAATTTACAGATATATGTCTTGTTTAAGATCCTTAGGTCAGGAGTACCTTTTTTATGGAGTTACAGTGTGTGTGACTAACCAGCTGTGCAAACCTTCTGACGGGACATTTTAGGTGAGCTTTGCAGTTTGATTTATTACAGTCTAGGTTAGTCTTGTTTCATTCTGTGCTTGTACAGTGATAACTATTTTCAGAAACTACAGCCTGATACATTGAAAGAAAACTTAACTGGAGGCATTTCTTGTTGTCTTGACTGTCCTGGTTTGTGCACTGGAGCAGTTATTCCCTGCTTTGTGGGCAGCTGGGCTCTACCCAGTGGAAGGGGAGAACTGTCGGAGGTGGGTGGGACAGGCAGCAGCTCGGTCAAAAGCCACTGTACTCCTCCCATGAATAATCCCAGCTCATGAGTCAGAGGCTTAAGCCTTGCATAGGTGCAGCTCATGGCAATTAGTGCCGCAGCGGGGTGCCCTCACCTCAGCGTGGTGCTTTAGGTGTGGAGGGGTAAGGGAAATACATCAGGAAATTGGTGTTTGATGTGAAGAGTCCTGGCAAGAGCACTGCTCGAGACAGGTGTCAGAGGGGCTTCTGTGAGCAGATGGAAATACTGGAAGAAGAAGAATACAGTGCTCCTGAACAAAAATGCTTTGAGAACTGTGGAAGAGCTGCAGGATTGTTTCCTCCAGGCTTGCAAACCCTCAGTTTCCCAGTGCTGAGCCAAGGCTGGTGAGGAGGGTTATGTGATGGGCTTGGGAGGTGAGCCAAAATGCACTGCCTCACTGTGCAATTTCAGCCTCAGGAATAAGGCAAGGCTCTCCAGTTTGGAAGTAGCTGAAATCGAAGAAAAACAGCTGTGAAAGCACAAAACTTGTGGGAATGCATAACCAGTGTTAGTATTTGCACTCGGGTTTGCTTAATGTCCTAGGGAATCCGTTTCTGTGTTAGTTGACACATACTTGTTTTAACTGAAGTCTTTACATTAAAAGATAACGTGTTAACGTACATGGATATCATCAAATCTTTCTTGTTTTTCACAACAGTACTTACTAGGGGCACAGTTTTAGGGAGTAATTTACCTTGTTTTTCAGGTTTTCAGTGTAGGATGCCCGAAGTGAAAGTGCAGGCTTTTTGCAACAATAAAGAGATGGCTGAAGTTTTAATGTCACATTAAGTGTTGTGAGGAGTACACTCGTCTGTCTTAACTCTGCTGTGTTAGAGCATAGGATATGTGTGCAGTTGAAGTAAAAATACCCCAGCAGAAGAGAGATGAGATAGACACTGAGGGTGAAGATAATGGATTCCTTCAGAAGATACTATAGACTGAGCTTCTCTGTGAAAGTAGCTGAATTTTTTCTGCTGTCTCAGTTTATTTAAATGTGCCTCAGAGAATGATGGTATAGGTTTTGTACACTGCTTGCAGTAAAGAGTATATACTAGAATGTAGCTGACTGAGTCTTTGTGAATTATTGATGCTGTGGTCATGAAGATAGTTCTCAGTGGCCAGCAAAAGTTTCCAGTCTTCTGTATTCCAGGTTTATTTGCTACGGAACATCTTAATTAAATGCAAAATACTTCATGAAAGTTAACTCCAGTGCTCTATTTTAAAAATAACTGGAGTAAAAAATTCATTTTATATGCCATTTACCTGTTATGTCATGGGACTAAATGGTGTGAATCAAGATTGCTCTAAGAGAGCACTTTGGAAGAAGCAGGAAACTATGATGAGTAGAGAACCCCCATGTTTCTTCAGAACGTTAATCTTGTGCCACTGCTGGCTGCAGAACCCCAGCTGGTTTTTTAGGGTGCTAAAGCAAAGAAAGTTGGGGCAGTGGGAATTATGTTTGAATATATCCATGTGTTTAGGTCCTATTTCCATTAGCTTCTTGTGTTTCAACTTACAGTGGGTTTGGTTTGTATTTGCCCCTGTGATTAGAGAAATAAAACAACCCCCCAACATTTAGAGGGGGTTATTTAGGAATTAATTTAGGAAGGTGCTCCCTCCCTCTCATTGCATGAGTGTGCACTGAGTTTTGGAGTGTTATTCTCCTTTTGTCATAAAGCAGTGGCATGGTGAAGGTAGGAGTTCAACAGATGGCTGACCACATCATTGCTCGTTTTTCTTGGATGTTTTACAAGAGTCCTTTTTGCTTGTCAGTGGCCTTCTTGCTTTCACTCAATATGAAAGAATTAATGCTTGTAGGGGCTAAGTTATTCTATTACATCAGCATGCCTGTGGCACAAGTTCCTGCTTAAATTTCAGTCTACATTTAATGAAAACTCTGTTTCCTGCTTCCCTGCTATCTAGGGAAATAAAAAACCAAACAACCAAATGAAAAAAAACCAACAAACCCTCAGTCAGGCAGAAGCAACTGTTCCAAATCTGTTTGTTGTTTGTACATAAAACTGCTAGTTTATGTGGTAGACAAATGAGCAATCTGTCATAAACCAAACACCAAAATCAGTATCCTGGGTTATTGAGGTGGTGAAAAGTCATGTTATAAAAACAGTTGAACCCTTAGTACAAGAGAAGACAAAGGAGGTTTTACTTTTTAGTTCCTTAAAAATATAAATAGATCTGCAAACACAACTTGCCTATTTTTTGCCTAGGGGAAAAGGAACTTCCTTGTAATGGTGAAGCTGGGGGAAAAAAAGGAGGGGAGTGGATTTACTGTTCAAGGGCACTTGGCTTGCTCTGAGTCCTGAGCAGTTTTACTTTAGTCAGAGAAGATGTTTCCCACTTTGAAACATGACATCTTCAGGAGCCTGTGTTTGAGGCAGATGAACAAAAGGTGACTTAAGGCTGTATTTCAAAAAGGAGCAGTTTTTCAGACAAACTAGTATTATTTGGATTAAAAAAATAGTCATCCAGCAGTCACCCCAAAGCTACTCAGTGCAGATTAGCATAATTCAGTTAATTTAAAATGTAATCTCATTACAGTTTGTACTAAAGAATGCCATGAAATACCGTTTACCTTTACCTGCACTGGTTGTTCAGGGCAAACTTGCAGTGGCTTCACTACTCAGCAGTGTGTAGATCTCTGCTTTTGTCATGGATGCTTGAGCTCTCCAGTGATATTCAATATCCTTGTCAGGACTTGGTTGAACTGTGAGCACAGTTCTCAGTGTTTGGTAACAGATTGCTGATTGTCACAGGGCAGTAATCAAGAACCAGTTGCAGTGATTTCATGTTTTGGTATAGTTAAGTTACTGCAGGGCAAATGGTCATCCTCAGACGTGCTTAGAAGTTGCTTCCACTTGATCCATTTATTATTTATATGAAAAGAGGAGCTGGTAGATCACTGGATTAGTGCTATGGTCACAGAGTCCAGCAAGCCTGTAGTAGTGTGATATTTGCTAATAACTTCCAGAATTGCCTTTAAGAGAACATTTCCAAGAGTCATAGGTTCATTCTGTAATTCCACTATCAGTTATCTTATATTGGTTAGCACTGGGGTTTCTCCATAGCATAATCAAATGACTCTCTGGTGTGGTAGTAAAAGTAATAGTGATATAAAACTGTGGTGGATTCCTTGATTAAATTTCTCTGTCAGGCATTTAAATTATTTTGAGAGTGAACACATTTGTGGAATTACTTTTCTGCTCCTGTGACAGTGTGCTGGGACATACGCCAGAAAAATTGGTCTTTCTTTTTTGCAGCTTCATAAGCCAAAATACAACCCGTTTTTGGCTCTTAGCACCATGAAAATGTGAAGTGAAAGAGAGTGTGGTGTACCTGAACTTGAATTGCATAGTACTTGTAGGCCTGGAGAGGAAGAAGGTAGAGAAGGAGGAAATCCCATGATTTAAAGAGTCAGTGTCAGTAAAGCAGTGAAGAATTTTAGACCTATGTTTGTGTGAATTCAAGGAAACTGGAGAAACTGGCACAAGGACACTTGCTGTGTGCCAGGGTTTCCTGTGAATCTCGAAATCTGATTTTTCTCATTTGACAGTTGTTACGGTTAACGCAAAAAAATCCTTAATCTAATGCCTTCCTCTCAATTTAATGTTGGCATTTAGACTGAAAATCTGCTGTAATTTCTCTGGTATTTTGGCTGACGTGCTGGAGTGGTACTTGCTGATGCACAATGCAAAATTCAGTGTTTTGTTATGATATTGTAAATTTCTTGCAATAATCATTATTGACTGAGTTGCTAGTCTTGATTTATTTTAATGTAAAAGTCACACAACATAAAATCATACTCAAGACATGCAATCTGCATGTGTGACTTACTTAATTGAGGATTTTCATTTTTCTTTCTACCCTCAAAATTAGATTTTTAGATTCATACAGGATTAAATAGACACTTTTTTCTGAAAATGTACGTTGGTATCTTATGGAAGTGTATAATGATGCTAGAGAGTATATGTGGTTCTTAACAAGTAATCTAAATTTCTCTGGATTATTAAACTTAGAGATAATGCATTTTGAAAAGGTGATAAATAGTATGTTGTGACAAATGGGTTTGTGTGAACAGGAAGAAACAGACTTGAATAGGTTATGAAGAGCTGAGCACATAAATGTTCTAGTAAAGGTACTCTAGAAGTCACTATTTCCTCCAAATTGTGGCAGGATTTGTGTTATTTCTGATGTATGCTGGATTTGCTTCCTGTCTTGGAAGTTCTTGTTTCATTGGAGTTTGCTGGAGAGGGGAGTGCCCAGTTTCAGACTCAGTTGCCTTGTGAGAATGCAGGAGCTGGTTACCTCATTTTCCTGGCCTTGTAGACTTCTGTACTGCATGTGTTGTAAGGAAGAACTCGCTGCCTTAGTTTGGTAGCAGTTAAACACTAAGTCTCAGCAGCATTATGGAATGGGGTTTTTGATGTCAAAATGCTCTGCATAGGCAGTTTCTGAAAAGTAATTTATTGCTGTTGCTGTATACAGGCTGCTATCTATGTTTTCCAGTTCAGGTAAGGAATAATGGGACAGCAAATACCGTAAACATTCAAACTGAAAATACAAGGTGAGGTTAACTTCATGGATTCAGTATGCCTGAAAACAGGACTGGCCTCGTTAATGAATATGTATTTGGCATCTTTGAGGACTGGCACAGATGCTGAAGCTTTGGCCGTGAACATTGCAGGGCTTCAGCTGTGACACATCTGGAGTCCCCACAGCAGCATTCCGCTGGCGCTCTCCACTGAGCAAGGAGAGAGTAAAAATAGCAATGGTAAACTTTGCAGCTCTGTGGCTCAGAGCTGGAGTCCTGCGGGAAGGAGGGATTCAGTATCTTAGGCTCATAATTAAAGATGCTTTGAGATAATACATAGTTTGCACATAGAGCTGTCAGCCAGAAAGTCTGAGGTGCATTGCGTGGCAGTTGGTGCCGTCATCGGTGTTGTATGAGGAAACTGGAGGACATGGTCTGAGCCACAGCTATACAGCCAGGCAGGGGAGCTAGAACTGGTTTTGTCTCATCCTCCTTTGCTATGCTCTTTGTCAGCAATACTCCCAGTCTCCTGTATCCCACTGATCTGCTGGCACGACTGAGGTCTCTTATTACTCTGTGAAGGAATAAGTAGAAAACTCTGGGGTGTGGATTCTTAATAACCAGCTTCTGTGCATGTAGTTCGTGCTAGCATGGGGAGACCAGAATTGCTGGTAAACCTCATTTGTATTTACTGAGGCAGTAACACAGGGAGAAAAAAACCCCAAACTACTGTTATTATAGACTGTGGAGTGTTTTGGAAACTTAGCTAGACCTGGCCTGAAGCTCTAGGTACAGAGAGCTGTACTGCTTGCTAAGGTTGCTGGGGGATTTTCTGCACACACGAATGTAATCTGTAAGCCACATGGTGTACTTGTGGGTTACTGAGAGTGGAACGGGCTGGAGAGCTTTGAGCTTTGCCACCTGGAAGTGTTTGTGGGTAAGGGGGAGCAGAAATACTTTCATCATTTATACAGCAGTAGCTGCAGTTCTCAGTAATGCAGTTCCCTCTGGGGAAAAAAGCACTCCTGCCCTTTTTTCTTCTCTTTTTTCCCCTCTTTGTCAAAGCAGGGTTTTGCATATGCCCATGGTAACTGAGTTGTTTCCTGCTTTGCCTTTGCTGAAGGCTGGTTTCCACATTGCTGTGTTGCCCTGCTTGTTTAGAACTCTCTGACGGGCTCCACAGGAGAAGTGCCCAAGCATATCCAGAAATTTTACTTGGCTCTCCTGCTCCGTCTGATGGAGCTCTGTTTCCACAGAGACCAAAGCTTGTGTGCTTCAAGGAAGTTATTTTTAGGAGCTGCTGTTTAGCTGGTGGAAAGACTTTCTTCCTTAATAGGAGAGCAGACTGTAACAGGATCCCTCTTTTTCCAGAGTATATTTTGCATTCTTCTACCATATTCTTTCCCTTTTTCTGTGTCACCCAGTTTCCCTTTCGTTGCCGCCTTCTTACCCTTGTCTGCTCTTCCCCTCTTCTCTTTCACTTTCTGTATCACTGCTCCTGTTGTGCAAGGACCTCATACAAGGAAGTTTGCAGAGTGAGGGAGGGACCCAGCCTCTGCTTTAAGAATGTTGTGTTTTAAGATAAAGCTCCCAGGTGGGTGTGTACCTGGGCTGAGTGGTGCTTGCTGAGTCACCACTGGGCAGCGTTTGTGAGGATGCAGAGGATCACGGAGCCAAGCCCTGGCCCTCAGCTCCGAGGACCTTGCACAGCTCAATTATTCATGGCCTTCGCTCATGAGTTGTCCTGTGTCCTGTGGCCTCACAATAAATAAATATTACATGTAGCTGTTTCTGCTGATGTTTGTGGTAAGCTCGATGTCTCACTTGCTGAGTGATGACCTCATGGTAAAGGGCTTAAAAAGATAAATCTGTTACAGTAACTCTTCTGTCTTGGAAAGGGGAACTGTCCCTAAATATAACAGCCCCAGAGATTCTTTTAGTTGTCAGTCAGTAGGAATGTAAAGCAGAAAAGACATTTGCTCTAATGGTAGGCTGAGTGCACTAACTCGGTGTCCTAATACCCTTTTATAATTACTCATTTTGTCCAAATTGTCACATTGCCTTTCTGTGGAGTTGGATACTGAATAGTTGTAGTGATGAAGGGCTACTTTAAGTTTAGACATATCTCTGGGCTTTTTTAATGATGCTATAGACTGTATCTGACTTGAACTGGCATGCTATGAAACAGATTTTTCTCCAGAGTACCTATTGCCACAACAGCAAGGTACTCCCCTTACAATATGAGATGTTTTCAGAAACAAAAGAACACCAAAAGGAGTGAGTAAAGCAGATCAGTGTTGAAGAAAATTGCCATACTAAGGCAATTGGATGTGTTAAATTCTCTTTCCACCCTGTACTGTGCTGTTATGCTGTGATTCTCATTCAAACATCTGTTTCCATATTCTGCTTATATTGTAAACCTTTGAGAAAGGGAACCTCACGTTTATCACGATACCACAGTTCAGGATGAATTGCAAAACCTACCAGCATTAATATCATTCCATGCCCACTGAAGTGCCGTATAGATGATCATGTTCCAGTCCTGTTTTCTTGAATATCCCTGATGCTGGTGCATTTCTGCCTGTCTTTAATACGATGCAACAGCTGGCAGATGGACTGGATGCATGTGGTGCCTTTGGGGTGTGTGCCTCCAGCCCTCCCCACCCAGCAGCTGGAACGAAGTCCGTGATGACAAGACTTTGTTCCAAGGTCCTGTTAACTGAGTCAACCAGGCCCTGCTGTGTGCTGGGCCATGTCTAACACTAAGGGACAAAAAAAATCTGCTAAAAGAGCTGCACAACATCTCTTTGAAAACATCAGGCTCTGGCTGTGGTGACAGACCGCCAGCATGAGCTGCTGCTTGGTTACCAAGAGGATAAAATTTTACTCCAGAGAGATATTTTTATACAGTTGCTTATTCATATAACAGTAGCTGCCAAAAGCACCCTTATGCTCAGCAGTATAAAAATATTAAGAAAATTTCAGCTTCACAGAGGCTACAATCCAGTCTAGTTATACTTCATCATGAAACGAGGCAATCTTGATAGCCTGTAATTGGACGATTAGTACTGGATTATTCTTAATTTTAGTTATTAAATGATCTTTCTTCCATTGTAATTTTCTCTTTTGCACATGCCAAATCATTTAGCTGCTTGAAAGTCGAGTACTCTCCAGGCCTGCTATACACCTTGCAAGCAGCTTTGCAAGGAAGATGAAACCTTTCAGGTGTACATGGGGTATAGCCTAAACTGCAGGGTTTGATTTTCATTGTCACAGCAGTGACCACAGGACTGTAGATGGTGTAGACTGTCAAAAAGACATGTTTTACACAAATTATTTTCTACTACAAATGTGTTCTCTTCTGCATTCGATTATACAACTTGCAATGGGAGGTGGAGTTACAGAGAGAAATCTTCTGGGTAAATACTTTGTAATTGAGTAACAGCTTTGATTTGCAGCTTTCCTAACAAGTTGTGGTGCCCAAATACTCTTCACTTCTTCCTATCCGCTGTCACCTCCTCCCGTGCCCCTTCCAAATTCCTCTCTATTTTGCATACTTTAAATGAAAACTGAATTAGTCTCATTCTCAGCTTTTTTTTGCAGTGTGAAGCAGCACACAGGCTGGGACAGTTTTATAGACTGGATGGGAATATTGGGGAGCCATCCGGGACTCCTGTGAACCCTGCATTTTATAGAATGATGTTTTTTTATAGTTAAAAAATAAACTTGAGACATTTTAAACTGGCAAAGAAAAATGAGGAATATTTTAGACTGATCAGTAGCTGGAAGAAGGAACAGACCTGTTGTCTTTGCTGTCACTACCAAGGCAATTTTGTCTTCTTATTCCAACTGCATGGAATGAAAGGTGGGCAGTGGGGTAACTGTCTTGTTTAATGGTGGAAGGGCTGTTAGCCTCTAGGACATCTGGTTGAAATTCCTGAGAGTGACTCTGGGTAGGGAGGGAAGTCTCATTTATAATTTGCTATGCCGTGGAGTGACAGACAAGAGCTGTTCCTGGAAAAGGTGAAGATTAATAACCAAGCTGCCATTCCTTCTTTGAGGATAGCTCTTTTCAGCCTGTGTAATATTTGATTTGTTTACTTTGCTGGACTGTATTAAAATTTAAGCTTGTAAGATCATGTCTCCTAGGAATAGATTTTAAAGACCCACAAAGGATAGGAGGGATGCTTTGGGTTTTATCCCCCTCTACTTTTGTTTGTTTGATTTGTTTTCTGCATCTGTGATGTGAAATGTGTTGTGTTTTGGATTTTTTTTTTTTAAGTGATCTTTCTTTTCTCTGCAGGTATGGTGTGAGTCCTGAGAACATTATCCTGTATGGCCAGAGCATTGGTACTGTCCCTACAGTAGACCTGGCATCTCGGTACGAGTGTGCAGCAGTGATCCTCCATTCTCCCCTGATGTCTGGATTACGGGTAGCTTTTCCTGACACCAGGAAAACCTATTGCTTTGATGCTTTCCCGAGGTATGTGTCACTGCTGCTAGGGGGCTTTGCTACACTCACCCTGCTCTCTAGGTGTTCAAAAGGGACTGGTGGTGTAAGTCCACACCAAGTCTTGTATTTGTTCCTCCCTGGTGGAGATCTTGTAGGATCCTGGTTTTGTGGCCAATACAAAGTCCCTGTCCCATCTTTTAGAAGATTTTAAGCTTGTTTTAAGAAGCTCTAGAAAACTATATAAAACTAGTTTTAAGATAAAACATTTGCTTTTATCGTCTAGGTTTCACTGGAAAAGCAATTGCAACGGACCTAGAGTACCCAAATATTTGGGAATGGTAGAGGTCATGGGAACAGCAGATATTCTAGGAATCTTTTAGAACTTCTCATTTGATCCAGTTTAAGTTTTGGGAGAATATGAGAGGAGAAGCCAGTCTCTCTGTAGCAGGGCAGGGGGAAGCACAGGTAAAAAGCTTAGTGATCTGTGGAAGGGAGAAGATAAAACAGACACTCAATGAAGTCTTGGTCAAAACTTGGCTCTACCTCAGAAAGTCATGCTTGTGATAAGTATAGTAAGGAATATTTATTGCATTTCTTATTTTTGTTTTATTTTGGTTACAACAGATTAAAATTAGCAGCTGTGGGAGACCGTAGGTATAAATCTATGTACCAGAACAGCTAGAAGGAATGGTGATGAAGTAATAGTGGCTCTCACAGTCCCCATGTTTAGAATCCTTTCAAATAGATTATTAGTTAATTAAGTAACTTGTTGGAGGTGCAGACTGAATTTGAAGCACTTATACTCCAGCTCATTCATCATCCTCAAACCTGAAATCCAATATTTACAAATGCTTCTGCGAGAGAGGAAAAAACAAAGCCTTAAACAGCTCTGATTACAGAAGTAACAGTGATTAGCTGTTACCAGCCAAATCAAATAACAATTTTAAAAAGAAAAGTGGGAAGGGGAATAGTGACAGCAGATGTGCTGTAGCACTTGAGTGTTTTGTTCTTGCCCTACTGAGCTGTTCATTGCTGTCAGTCTGACTTCCCTGGTACTGGGAGCAGTGAAAATAAACAGCAGTGCACTTTATGAATGTGAGCAGCTCAACTGTCTGTCTTCACAGTGGGGAACAAAATAGTTCTGTGTGCACCTACAGTGAGTTGCTATTATGTGCATTTTATGTTGGGACTCCATGAGACTTTGGTCTCAGTAGATTTTTCTAGCTGCAGAGCTGTGTGGCTGAGAATACTAAGTAAGGCTAATGTGCAGTTTAAATACTGCTTTATGAGTCGCTGAGTTGGCAGTGGGACACCTTCCAATTTTCTGCAAAATATAAATATTATCTGGCTTAATGGTCTGTGAATATATGTGGAAAAAAAATTGTTTCATTATATGAATACTGAAGTGAAAGGGATTTCCTACAATAAATGAGAACTTAGTGTCTAGCCACAAAAATTATGCATAAACGTCTCTGTAGCTGTATGTAGCTGATAGGTCTGTTACACCAGACCTTTCATGGGCTTAAAACTTCAGTTTGTATAGCATATTGATTATAAAGTATTTACATTTGGCTATGATACTAATTTTGGGATGAAAATTATGGGGAAAAACAAAATCTGCATTATTCCGATGCCTCTTTTATGTTGGGATTTTTTTTTTTATTCAGCATAGTTGCACACAGCTCAAGTTCCAGACAGGAAACATGAAATAAGCTGCATTTTAATTTTAAATAGCACCTTAAATGGCATGAAACCTGTGAGGTTTTTTGAGAGGTGTAGAGACAGAGACAGAAGTGTGTTTACACTCAGCTGTTCACTGGAATACCAATGGCAGTTCTCTAGAATACTAAACGCTGAGGTTTGTACGTAAGAGGCTTAGTGCTTCAGTTTACATCTTTTTAGTTAACTTTATATTTTCATAAAACTTTTTTGAACCTGTTTTTACGTCAGGGCATGCTGGCATCTGTATTTTTTAAATAATTTTAAGCAGTCTTGATCGTTTTGTAAAATCAGTCGTCATGCCAAAATTGCGTGCCTTTTTGTTCTTCAGGAGCAGGAAAATCCAAACACCTTTTATTAGCTACCATAAAGAAATAGATTTGTCCTCCCATCAAATCGAGTATTACCAACGCTCATTTTTCCACGTTCCTCCATTTGTTGATGGAAGTGGAGCTGGTAGGAAGCTGAGAGTTCATTAGCACGTGGTGTCTATACACGGATTTGGAATCATTGCTAACTACCAGCCTGAAATGGCTGTCTGGAAATAAAAGCTGGTGCCTGCGTGAGGAGAGTCAGAGAAAGCTGCTGTTCACTGCCTGCAAGTTCATGTGCTGCCAGGGTGCTTCATAATTGGGGTTTTCTGGCCTGACCTCTTAGGTGGGAAGGTGCCTTTGTCACTCTTCCCTTCCCTCAGAACCCATTTTCCTATAACAGGTAGTCTCAAGCTATATTGGCCTGCTAAGGGTAGCTGGACAAAAGGGAAAATATTACTCCAAAGCCACTTTGCAGTCACAGCTGGCAAAGAGGCTGGTTACATAAAGTAAAATCCTGTGTGATTTCTGTGGTTTGCAGTTAAATATCCCTGTGTAATGCTCTTCTTCCACAGTTTTCTATTTCATTGTTTGAACTTAAACAATCAGTACTTTGAACAGATTGTTTTCCTTTAGCTGAATCTGCCTAGTTTGGGGGTTCAAAGACAGGTTCAAGCTCTATGAGCCAAGGCTTTTTTTGTTAATGAAATCTTATGACTGGAATGTAGTTAATTAGTTCCTAAGCTGTTAAATTGGAAGGTGATAATGTGTCATGTGAGAAGAGTTCATACTTGCAGAATGTCCCGTGGAATCTTACTTGCCTCACAGTGCTTTGTGCGATAGATACAGTCACTGTTTTGGTGGGGGTTTTTGGGTGCCAAACTTTATTTGCATGCTGCCCACTCAAACTTGTTGTTAACACTGGTGGGAGGGTGGTGATGGCAGTGCAGGCTCCTTTTTTACACGTGTGTTTTGGGGATGAGCCTTGTCCCATATCACTTGTGCACGATTCCAATGGTCTGCAGCCGTTTAAAAATGTGCGGTGGTAACTGGGTTGTGTGTCAGTAGTTAAACTTGCTTTCTCTAATGTTATGAAACTGAAGGCCCCCAGCTGAGCTGTGTCTTTCTTTTCCTTCTCCCAGCATTGACAAGATCTCTAAAGTGACCTCTCCTGTGCTGGTCATCCACGGTACCGAAGACGAGGTGATCGATTTCTCCCATGGCCTGGCCATGTACGAGCGATGTCCACGAGCAGTGGAGCCCCTCTGGGTGGAAGGGGCTGGGCATAATGACATAGAGCTTTATGCACAGTACTTAGAGAGACTAAAACAGTTCATATCTCATGAACTTCCCAACTCCTGAAGAAGCCTACCTGATTTTACCTCAGTTACTGTGAACGGAAGAAATTACCTGTTTTTGCACATGCTTTAACTGGATAGCTGTAATAGCTTTATACTATGAAGAAATACCCTGTCTTGAGGGTGTTCTAATCAAACATCAGATGAAATTTGTCTTTTCTATCTGGAAATGATTCTACTAATGCACACAAATACGGTCAACTACTGTAATTCCAACAATTTTTAGCTTCATTGCCCTGAAGGAAGTGGGAATCCTAGCTGCTTATGGGGACACTTTTTACTTAGTGCTGTATTAATTGAAGATCAGTTTTCTCTGTCTCACTTCAGATCATTTATAATTCTGTCCTACAAAGACTTTTTCCCCACTGTGTTCTCAGTGTGGAGAACACAACTGTTACGAGCTACAGCTTGTTCTGAACAATCATGGGTTCAATCTAAGGGAGTACTTTCTCTGTGAAGTTTCTAGCTGTGGTATTGTAACTGGAAAGTTATTGTGATGAAGTTCCCTCTCCTCCCTTCTAGTGTTCTTTTGTTAACTTACTGATCTTCCCAAGTAAATTATTTAAATATACTTTTACCTGAAAATAAACAAACTACTATATGGGGCTAAACTCTGTAACGACCTCTCCATTACTTGTATAAACATAACTGGAATATTCTTAAAGGATCTAGGGACAAAACTGCTTTTGTTTAAAAATAAATGTGTAAATTTACTACTAGAAAACTCATTTTAATATTCAGATTGTCTGAATAATAGCCATAACAGACATTTCCTTCTGTAAAGCATTCCTGTAGACTTTTTAAAAGTACTGTACATATTTGAATTTACATTGTGCATAGATTCTTAATTGGTAGTTTTAATTTAAGTCTAGTTACAATAAACTGCAAAATTCTGGTTTGTATATGATTGAATACATTTTGTTAAAATATGTTTTTATCCCTATATTATTTTGCTATTAAAGTTTTATAAAGTTTCCAGGACAAAAAAAAAATTTACACATTTATGTTTTGATGAATTATGTAACTAAATTTTCATTGAGCTGATCTTTTTAGTTTAGAAGTAATTTGATTCTTTGACACTGGAATCGCACAGATTATGCATCAGAAATGCAAAACACTTAAAAATTGTTACACTACTAGCATAGGTCTAATTTTTCCAAATTTAAAGGCCTTAAATGTACTGTAAGCCTCAGATTGTTGTACAAATTGATCGCGATTGATTGCAGTTTGTGTCCTGTTGCTAGAAAGCAACACAGTGATTGTAATGGAATAAAGGATGCATGGATTAGAGCTTGCTCAAGTTTGGAATCTTATTTGGTGCATAATTTTCATACATGAGGAAAGTGTAAAAGCAGATTACTTGATAAAGTGAGCTGGGTATGTAAATCAAATGTGCAAGAGGTTATGTTTAAATGGTGTTCAGCTGGTTCTAAGTAATGAAAAATCATGATTCATTGCCTGGAAGAAATATTTGAACATGGTTGTTATGAATTCTTATAACAGGCCTGCAGTTAATTTTCAGCGCTGCAAGTGTGTATTGTCTTTGATTATTGCCTTGGCCCTATTACTGCAAAAGGGGAAAAACTTGTATTTTCACTCCCAGTGAAATGAGGACACGCATTCTGGTCCACATCACCTGGGTCCTTAGACTCTGGATCTGGGCATCTGTTGTCTAGTTGTGACTTTTAACTGTCCCAAGCAGCAGGGCCCTCAGCCATTCTGTTGGTGACTCTGCTGGCCAAAATTGTCAGGTTTTGCCTAATCACCACCTCAAGCTCAGCACTTCCCTCCTGTATTTTAAAGAAATATTCAGATACTTGTCTGATTTTATATATATTTATTGTACCTTCGTAAATCCGCAGTGGTTTTCTTCCATTCCTACATGTGTTCCTCCCGGGCCTGTAGCCCTGTGGAAACCAAGCTGCTGTGTGTGGTACAGGAATTCAAGGTAACGTTGGAAGGGCCAGCCTGTCCATGTAGTGGCTTGGGGGATTTTTGCCTAATTAGCTCTGGTTGTTTGGTACCCACATTGAACTTTGTGTTGCTCTGAAACCTCAGCCTGCAACGTTTCTTCTCCTCATGACCCCTTGTAGCTACCCTTTTACTTTAACAAACTGATCCTTCTAACCTTCTCCCTATAAATTGATTTTTTTATTACTACTTTTCCAACTCCTGCAGTCATTTTGTGATTTGTCTTTGCATTTGCTTTGTTTTTTGCCAGTATTCCTCTGTTAATGAGAACCCTGAATATGAATTCAACATAGTTATTTATGTCCCGTGGTCTCTGCAGTTGCAGCTCCAGTTCACGATGTCCTGGCTGAACATGGATTTCCACTTGTACTATCTTTTATTTACCCGAATTCCTGCTTAACTAATTCTCAGAGGGGCCTCACTCTTCTGGCTTCTGCATTGTGTGGTTTGGTTTGTGAAGTTGACCTGCATTAAACTAACGCAGATGTTTTGCTCTTAATTAAAACGTTAATGACCTATCACTGATCTGCTGGTATGGATCTTCTTCCCTCTCTTTAATTCAGTAATTTGTTTACTGAATTACAATTGTTGTTTGTTCCCTTAAATAATTTTCCTTGTAGACCTATTCTCATCCAATAGTTCTTAAATGAATTCTGACATTTTTGTAATTTTCTGATGTATGCTCTGCACAAAATAAATGCTAATGGTGAGCTGCTTTGTATTGTAAACTTGTATCAAAGTTTCAAGGATTTCAAAACACTGCTGGTCAACCTTGGAACTATTAGTTGAAAAATGTGGCCAAGTCATGAAGATGCAGTTTCATCCATGACAGTGAATTTCAGGTCCTCATTATTTTAAAGAAAAAAATGTTTTAATTTTTTTTAATCTTGTAGTTTTTAAATTATAGGAAAGGGGATGATGTGAGGTTATGAAAAACAAATTTTGGGCTTAAAAAAATAGTCTGTTCCAGCAAACTACTAACATGCTGTAATTTAAATGTATAATGTGGGCCTTTACAAGAACTTGTTATGCATATTTTAGAGCTATCAAGGTGTCACTGTAAAAATGGCTCTGTGTGCCTGGATAGATTATGCAACAGGTCTCCCAAAGGTGTGAGTGATCACTTACATTTTGTTGTTGATGGGGATACTCTGTCCATTTTTCCCGTGTGATTGACCATTTTTGTTCATGTAGTACAGCCGCAGGTGATGTACGGCTTGTTTGCAGGAAGGTAAGATGTGGTACATCTGTTTATTATCAGTAGTTGTCTCGTGTTTGTACTTTGGAAAAGCTGGAGGAGAATATTTGTTACAGCTTCAAAGGTGTCATTTTCCACGGAGTCTTTTAAAATTTATGTAACTGTTATAAATTTAACTTATGCTCACATGGAGGCCTGTTACCTGTGCTGCCTCTGCTGCGGTTTTGTTCCTCGTTATTCCATGTCACTCCTGTAACTTGTGCCAGCTCTGCTTGGGGTGCTGGCCCTAGAGCTCTAAATACCTGTATTTATTCTTAGCATTGTACACATCTATGAACTCTGTATCGCATTTGCTTTTTCTAAATGGTGCTAAACATAGAAGTAGAGACCCAACGCACTTGCTTCCTCTGGTTATTCATTCAGCCGTAAACCTTGATTGTTCTCATTCGGAAAACATTTTCTTCCCCAGGTCTTTTCTTGTGAATGCAAACTAATGATCTCGGTTAAGCCCATTTAACCCATTTCTGTATGTCCTGTGTGGAACTCTCCGAACATTTTAGCTCTGAAATTTCTTGTGTTGCAGATGCAGTCGTTTGTACTCCAGCACGGGGTAAGGGTAGGGTGGCTCTTTGATGGTGGGCACTCCACTGCTGGGAATGAGGTCAGGCACAGAAACTCCCTGCTGGGTCTGTGTTGCTTTCCGAGTCCAGTGGTGATACTCAGATCAGATGGGTGTGAATTTCAAAGCGGGAGGTTGTACTTGGGTCTCATAACTCTGGTAGAACAGTAAAAAGCAGGAGTTGGTCCTTGTGGCAGGAGAGTGAGCCCTGCTCTTTTGCCTCTGCCGATGTCTGGTTTTGAAGATGCGTTTCTGCAGTAATCAGATTTATTTTGCAGAAAGTGTAAGGGTAACATATCTGCTGTCGTAAAAAAAAAAAAAGAAACTCCAAGAAGACCCCTACACCATTCGTAGGTCAGTTATAAATTACCTTCTGGTTCCTGTAAGGGTAGAGGTGCTTTGGTCTGGGTTTCCTCGGGGCCCGGGGCTGGGAGCGCATCACATCGCTTTCTAGAGTAAAACCGTGTGCTGGCTATCCCTGCGGGCTGAGCTCGCTCTGCCTGGGACGGGGCTGCGCTTCCCTCGCTCCAGAGGCCGGAGCACCCCCGCTGCCCCGGGCCGTGCCTTTGGCGGCTGGGACAGCCCCAGCCCTTGTCGTGTCCGTGGCGATCCCCCGGGCCCTGGCTCCGCGCCCAGCGGCGTCCGGGCTGCGCTGCGCTGCGCTGCGCTCGGCGGGGCTGCCCCGGGGCA
>VZTG01007483.1:4318842-4432824 GCA_013397845.1 Melanocharis versteri | reverse complement strand
AATAATTCTTCATCTGGTGGATGAGGTTACAAGTTGGTTACCTGGTGACTGTATCATCATTGCCAGTACAGATTTTTCTATGCATCAGGCTGAAGAGTATAATCTCTTTCCTTGACCGGAACGTAGAAGTAATCAAGTGAAAACTGATGCTATGAAATATTTTTATCAAGGTATTCATTTGTGGTAAATATTTACATTGTCTTGTCTTTTCCATTCTACATTTGCTTGTCTTTTCGAGTAGTTTTTGTCCCATAAACACAATGGCACATATGAGAGCAAAAGGCCCTAATATTATTTCGGGGCTTGAAGGTTTGTCCAGAGGCAGCAGCCCTTTGTAGCAGCCAGGGGAAATGCTGATCTCTGGGATCAGATACTAACAACTGGGCATGTCCCCACACTTGGTGATTGCTTAAACAAAAGGTGTGCACTTGCTCAGAGCAATACAGTAAGAAAGATGTCGTGTTCACCCTGAGTAAAAAGGTTTTTGGTTTCCACAGGCAGCCCACTTTATCTTCACATTGGAGAAGTTATAGATGGTGTTGATATGAGGGCAGAGGTTGGTTTTCTGTCCAGAAAGATACTTACTCAAGGAGAAATGGAAGACTCCTGTTACGGACAAAATCAATGCATGTTTTTCTCTTTCGATACAGTCATGGGACACATTAAAGTGAGTAATTTTTAATACATCTGCTTGTAGGTGGTTTTAGGTAATTTCTTACCTGCTTTGTAAACAAGCAATATAAAGCATCAAATTACCACTGTGTGTGTGGGAAAAAGCATATTTGTCTATGAAAAAGGGGGAAGTTTGTTAGCCTGTCTTGCAAAACTAGACCTGCAACAAGACATTTTCTTCACCGTGTCTGCAAAAACATGCCCTTCCAGGGGATACCCTTGGAGGGGATTCTTTATCAGCATTGCTGTCAGTAGGGCCCATGCGAAGGTAGTTCATGAGATGTCACTGGAGAAATTGTGGTTCCTGCACAGCAAACCTGCTGCCTCTCTGGCTCAGAGAAGTGCTGGGTCCCACCCTGTCGTGCTTTGCCTCCTCTTGGTTGTCCCACGTGTTCTGGGTGGAGGTGCAGTCTTGCTGTTGCAGGGGCTTTGTGTAAAGTTGCTCCTGTACCAGGCAGTGGAAACCGGGGAGGTGAGCAGGTCTGGGCTAAAATCACTCGACAGTAGAAGCTGCCAGGAAATAGAGCCTGGTGGCAAATGCTCCCCCTCTCTGTAGCTGGCAGGAGCACGGTGTCTGTCACTGCTATTGCTAAACACTGCACATGCTGTTTGGCAGCTGCTCCTTGGCAGCCCGTGCCTGTAGGTGTGCAGCTGCTGGCACACGGCTCTGCGGGTCCTGAGCTGCTGTGGGTGGAAACAGGGAGCTCACACTTCCTCCTGGGACCAGACCGCCTTTCCCGCCACAAAAATATTGCCTAATGAGAGAGAGAAAAAAAACCAAACCTGTTTTTCTTTTTGTGTGTGTTTCTATTGTAGCGCCTTACCTGGATCTACATTTGTCTCAACAGATCCTAAGGAATTTTAGCTCTGTTCACATGTCAGGAGTGGAACAAAAAAGCATGGGGCAACAAATTCTGGGCAGTTACACTGTGGATTTTCACCTGGCTGAGGATGTGGATGAGAGAGGAGGATATGAATGTACCTCGATAACCTGGCAATCCAGCACTGCTTCTCCAGGTGTGTTGCCATATGTGGAACTCGTGGCCTTCTGGTAGGAGACATATTTTATTAGTAACAAGTTCAGTTCTTTGCTTAGCAAGGGCTAAATAGCAAGAGCCATTTGTGACGCAAAGAGAAATCAGAATATTGAAATACGGCATTTTTTCCCAAGAAGGGTCCCGACTTCTCCTTTATTGGAGTTAGGGCTGTTCCTCTGGTAATGCTGTTTGAAATACATGTCAGGTTCTCAGTGCAGCCTAATTAATATTATCAGATCAGATATAGTGTGATCAGATACAGGGAAATCTTTGCCATGGTAATTCTGGACAGTTTGTGATAATAGGAACTTTCATTTAAAATTAAAGCAATGAAGTTTAAATGGAGATGACTGATGCAATAGACCTTTAATTTGCAACAAGATAAAAAAGACAGGGCTTGTTCAAGTCAGGGCAACATGAAATATATCCCAAGTTGTTTATGTGACAAAATGAATGAAATATGAGCAGAACAGACCCAAATGGTCACTTCAGTGCCAGGAAAGTCCTCAGACAATTGGCTTTGACCTAGATCCTCACAAGGGCATTGTGAAGAGGAACTTAAAAAAAAAAAAAAAAAGAGGTCAAAACAAAAGCCATACGT
Source organism: Melanocharis versteri (assembly GCA_013397845.1). Taxonomy (NCBI): domain Eukaryota; kingdom Metazoa; phylum Chordata; class Aves; order Passeriformes; family Melanocharitidae; genus Melanocharis; species Melanocharis versteri. The sequence goes on along the minus strand of VZTG01007483.1, from coordinate 4,430,514 downwards.
GTCCCAGCTGGAAAAGAGAGATTCCTGCTCCAGTCACAACGTGTCCCAACACACATGTAGCTGTGTGCTCTACCGGACCCTGAGCCATATTTTGGTGTCCGTGAGCATTTCCTCATTCACTGGGTGTGTGCTCAGGCAGACATTTCCTCACCTCCTGTGTTTTTCCTGACAGCTTTTTCTCAGTCCTGGACATAAAGCTGTGTAAGACACAAAATAGATGTGCTCTATGTGTGAAAGGGTCCTCTGAAAGATGTATCCATGAAAATGCAGTACAGGACCTGTACAACTTGGGAGCAGTCTTCATGTATCCTAATTGTTCAGATCACTCACAATTATTGATTGCCTTCTCATATTTGTGATTTGCTCTGTCTGTAGAGCCTAATTCTGTGTACATAGTCCTTAGGTTGACAGGAGGCTTGTTCAGTATGTGTGGATGTAGTTTAGCTTTCTTCTGTGGGTATTAAACCTCTGGAATTGAAGTAGTGTGTCTGGGATGAAAAATTAAGCCTTATGCTAACAATGGTTCTTAGAAGAATGGTGTGTGGTCTTGCTCTTTATCAGAAGGGAGGTACTCAAGGGTTTGTCTGGATGTGTGGGGTGCAATAGTGCAGTCAAGAAACCAAGTGAGATCCAGGCCTGGTCATGTGACTCTGAGGGCTTTGAGTATTTGAATCAGTGAGAAGATTTTATAGTAAAGATTAAATATGTGATTCTTAGAAAGAATTGTGTGGCTTTGATCTATAGTCATTAAAATGAAGAGTAGTTAAAATGTAATAAAAAGCCTTGCTTTAAAGGAATTTAAAATAATTTGCTGTTCCAGAGAACAGCATGTGTATCTGAGCAAGGCAGTTAAACAACCCAGACAGGTACCTGCTTCAGTATCAGATTATGAAATTCCAGCCCTTGAGGCAGAGTGAACGACAGAGGAGGTTTCCCCCCTCCCATCCTGAGGTTTTAGAGGATGTAATTTTAGATGTACATTGCCAGAGTGGTTTGTGCTCCGCTGTGTGCGGGTCATGCAGAGCTGTCTGCACTCCCCTTCTCCATCTGCTGCTCTGTGCCAGGCCTGTGCTGCTTTGCAAGGCAGCAGCAGCTTGGGTTCCTCGGGAGGCTGGGAGCAGGCTGGGCTGTGCTCCGTGCTGGGCACGTGTCAGGCGTGTGCCGGCTGCTGCACTCTTTCATGTCTGATGTTGCAGTGCATGAAGGTCACGTATATTGTGTTGCTGAGCTATATATAATTCAGTGTTTAGAGGCATCTGAATCATCTGGTGCTGGCCACAGCAGCAAGGCTGCAGCCTGTGTTGGGGACGGTGTTTCATGCTGGCACGTACAGTAAAATGCCACTGTGACAGTGCTGCAGGTGGGTGCCTTTCCAGGCTTGGGTTTTCTATCAGTGATATGCTGGAACTGATCGGTTATCGGTGTTTTGTTCTGATGGCATGGACCCTTATCTCTGAGTGCAAATGTAAGTGATCTTTAAATCACATTAGTCCTGGTCACAAGATTGATCACCACAGTTTTGTGTGTGTAACTTTTCAGGGCTGCCATGCAAGACTGGAGCTGGGACTAATCATATTAATTGAAGCTAAAATCTAGTTTCGGATACAAGTCCGGCTTTTCATGCAGCCATCTGAAGCACAATTAGCCAAACTGCAGCTAAATACAGAAGAATGAAACTCTGTAATTGAAATACTGTTTAAAACAACGAGCAGTTTGTTGTTGCAGTTTTCTCTCCAAAACTACTCTTCCATGGCCTCCTTAGCACAGCTTCTGCCCATCATTTGGGAGGGTGGAAGTAGCCAGGCTTACTGATCTTAGCAGGCTGGCAGGGACACTTGCATTTTTGTCTAAATGCCTTTCCTATCTGTATTTCCAAGACCCAGCTGGCCGGGAGGGACATGCTCAGTGTCAGCTCTCTGTGGCTCATTCCAAGGTGCTGTACCCGTGTGCAGGGTCCTGGTGGATTCCCAGCACTCTGCCAGTGGGAACTGGGCACCTGGTTGCGTTGTGCCTCCTTTTTAGCTCTCTTTTGGACACCTCATTGAGGCAGAAACCAGAGCAGCAGATGACAAGTTTGAGGGGTGACTGCCAGGAAAACAATGAGATCCAGCAGAGCTATACCTATGGGGACTATACTGTTTGTGGCTGCAGATGTTATGTGCAGTTGCAGCCCATCAAGGAGAAATTACAGGATATGATTCCATGAAATGGATTTATTTCAAGTATCCCTCTGTATACAAAAATAACCGAGTAGGTTAATATTAGTTAATCTTGCAGTCTTGCACAGACACAACTGACGTCAACAGGAATTTTGTATGCCTGAAGAGGGAACATAAATGCTGACAGGGATCATTTGAGTACAAAGTTAAGGTTTCTGTATGATTTAGTAACAAATAGCTGGTATTTTAGCTAGCCTGATTTAGTATTTACATTTAAAAGAAGGATTTCTGAATTTATCTTTGTAAGACTGTACATCAAAGGAGGCTTGTGCTAAGTCCTTTTGGTCAAATCAGGGTTTAATGCAATATCCCTGAGCATGTCAATTAATATTAAATAGACTGCAATAGTAAAATACCATCTCTAGCCAAGATGATCATTACAGTAAAGAAGTGGCCCTGCACCTTCTGAGAATGGAGGAGAAAGAAGGGGAATTGAATTACTTTGCATGGTGCATTTTAAAGAATACCTTATTTAATTTTGGAAATGTTGCAGTCATAAAAATTTCTAGATGAACCATGCTGGTTTGTTGGTTTACAAGTGAGACACACTTATCTTTATGTATCTCTATGCAGATATTTACTCTATGACACTGAATAAAATATTCTCTCTGAGAGCTGAGGATATTTTTAAAACCAGTATTTTGCAATTTTCCTTTAATTATGCATGTGATCTTTCTCAGAGTAATTTTAAGATCAGCCCACAGTTATGCACACTGCCTGTAGTTTAGTCAGCTCCAGGACTGATGGAGGCACCTCTCACAGTGAGAGAAGGTTAGCATTGTTTTTATATGTAGTCTTTATTACTTATTTGCAAAAGATGTTATCCAATGAAGTAAGAGAACAGAGGACAATGTTTTCATAGCTACACCTGGCTTCTGTGTGTACCACTACTGATCTAACCTCTGAAGAAAAACTCCTTATGGGACAAACATCAAAATTATATTGCCTTAATCTTCTGCTTAATGGGCCATTTGCCGCTTGCAAGGATATTTATTTTGTTTTCTTAAATAGGAGCTTCATAAATTCATAGAGAATCCCCTAACTCCTGCCATTGCCCCTGAAGTTTCAAAAAACAGACCAGAAGTTTCACTTTTCAGACATTTTCCAAAGCTCCTTAACTTAAAAAAACCCCCAACCCTTGGATTTCCTTCAGCTGCATTGAACAGAGCATGGATTTTGTGTTAACGTTCTCATATAATTTACAATAGGTTCAGCATGTGGCTCCATAAATGACCATGTCTGACATTACTAGATGGTTTATTTTCCTCAAAGAGTGTCATTAAAAGGTTGTGTGGAGTTTTAAAGTCAATAGGAGAGTTGTGGCTCAAGTCCAGGGCAGTGCTATGAAAATGTATCCCTTCCTGTTTGGTAACTGCTTAGGATCATTTTGATTTTGATTTTTTCAGGGCTGTCAGCACGTTTTGGATTGCAGATCCACACAACAACTTAATAGAGAATGCAGCGGCTGGTGCTCAGGTAAAACCATTTAATGGCAGAGCTATGCTTTGCCTCCACTTCCCAAATATTCTACTCTTATTGATGTCAAGAGCAATAAGTTTTTAGTAAGACATAAAGTTTGGACATGTATTTCTGCAATCCTTGTCTCCATTAAAAACAAGTATTTGCCTACACTTCTCCACTGATTTCTCTCACAATTGTGCCTGGAAATGGTGTGTGATATCTCTTAGAAAATGTTGATTTTTATAAGTAGTTCATAGTTAAATGCTCAATAACATTTTATGTTTCTATATATGAATGCATGCTCTCTCATTATTATTATCTCTTATGCTTACCCAAAACATATTTGTGTTTTGTATGCCTGTATAGACCTGGCTGTTTTCTAATAAACCACCTGAATTTCACCCACAATAAATGCATTTTTAAAACCCCTGTGTGTGCCCTGGGGACCTACTGTGCATGCCAAAGGATAAGCTGGGAGGTGTGAGAGCTGTGGGCTGCTGTGTGTCCCCCAGCACCCACACGTTGGGCAGGCTCAGGTTAGAAATCTGGCCAGCACGGTGTGAAAAGATAAACTCCCGAGGCAGGCTGTATCATTAATTGCAGTGCCCCATTTCTCACACCTCCCTTTGTCTTTTAGGATGTGGTGCCTCTTCCACCGGGTCCCCACCCGACAGTCTGAGGGAAGACACCCAGAGGACAGGCTGAATGTACCCCTTTGGGAGTGTTTCACAACAGAGCCCTCTCCAATTTCAAGGCATGTGGATGGTTTTTGTGTTTCTGTCAATATAATTGTATGGCATTGACCATGTGTGCTGCTCTATGATGGTTGTGGGTGTCTCACATTTTGATAAAGGCCTTTTTAGCACTGTATCAAGACACAATCAACTTTTGGGAGCCCTATTTGTTCTCAATATTAAAGAGGGAGCTGAGGAGAATGGAGGTCCCATTCCAGGCGCTCCAGTTGGGTGGCTGTGTTAGAGGGAATGTGCCCAGGCCATGAGTACACCTACTTCTAAGTGAGATTGAAGGAAAGACAGGCAGGACACCCAGCACTGCTGTTGATCACAGTGATGCCAGGATGTAGGGGGATGAGGAAAAGTAATTTGTGCCAATGGCTGCTCATCATCACTGGAAAATGAGACCAAAAATTCACGGGTAGTTCCAAGAAAAACACTTTCCCCCAAATATACTGTTGACATGAAAACATAGCCTGTAAGATACACAAAGCATTTTAAACTAATTTCTCAATAATCTAGATTGAAATTGGTTCTGTTCTCTGTGCTTTGTATATTTTACATCTTGGTCCATGGCAGCTGCTGCTCTAGCCCAAAGCCTGTAAGTTGGCTACAGCAGCCCATGTTCTCTTTTGACTGTCGGGGGACTCATCACTCGTTATTTAAAGCCTTAATTCTTAACAACACTCTTTTTCCAAAAAGTTATCGAGAGCTTGGCAGGGTCCCTTATTGCCTTCTGCGAGGGAGAGAGAGTGGGAGTTCAGAGCCTTGCTTTGGGTCAGAAGAGAGCCCAAGATGCTGATGCATAACATATGGCAGGGCAGGCTCTGCCCTGACTCGAGCGTGCTACATCCTGTGCTAGTGTCATGCTGAGCAGTGCCAAGTGACACTGAAAGGGAAGAGAGAGCCCTGGCTGCCAGCACTCCTGTGCCTGCACGCACTGGCTGCCCACATCCATTGATAAAATCGGGGATCTTTGGTCCCTGTTGAGCGATCTGCTAAAGTAATTGGAGTTGTGTGCATTTCCAGGCTGGTTTGTTTATTGGAAAAGGAGTAAAGACAACGAGAGCCAAGGCTGAAGATCCCAGGGAGTATCTCACTGTCGATAATGCCAGGTAAGCACATGCTGCATGGCTCGGTGTTTTGGATGGTTGTACTTGGTCTTGGCTTCTGCATTGCATTTAGCAGATCATTAATGCCTCATTATGGCTGGAGCATCTGAAAAAAACACACGAGCTCTCTCTGACGTGCAGCAGCAACTATTCCATAGCTATGCACCGGATTGTTTGTGTTATTGCTGTCCAAAAAGGACACCCATGCACTTGGGGTTGTGAGGATTGAGCAGTGAAGAATGTGGAAGGGGATCCAGATCCCATTAGTGCATTAGTGGGTTTGTAAACTCTAACATTTATTATTAATTGCTTAGAAGAACTTGCATTTGAAAGGTGATGTAAGAGGCCGCTGAGGCTGGTCTAGGATTAATGAGGAAAATAAGTAACCTCCAAGGTTTTTATCAGCTGCTTTGAAATATCTGAGCTTCCTTTTGCAGAGTGGAAGCAGGTAAATTAAGGCCATTTTCTCCCTCACTGCAGTCCTATGGGTCTGTGTGAGGAGGTTGAGAGAAGTCAGCTGCTGCTCCTGGTCAAGCCTTGTCTTTTTCTCTCCTCCATCGCATCCTATCAATATGGTGCTCCCATAAGGCTGAAAGGATGACTGTGTGTCCCCTGTGACACTTCCCTGCCAGGGTCACCCCCTGTGGCACCAAGGAGACACGTGCCTTCACACCTCAGCTGAAAGAAGTAGGAGGTGAGGGTAGACTCAGAAAAAGCAGTGGTGATTTTTTTTCCAAACATGGCACAAATCTACCATTAACAGCCACTGTGGCAAGAAATAGCCTGTGGGAAATTGAGATGCACCCAGGTCCCAGGGAGAATTTTTTTGCTTTTGGCAGCTTCTCTTTCAGCTGGCACAGATGCATATGGGGGTTTGGTCTGTACATGCAAGGAGAGCAGCTCCAATTACTCTGTTATCTTTGCTGAATGAGATTCTTGAAAGTGTCTAATTGATTTTCTAGCATCAACGCAGGGACTCTCAATAGGCCCTGTAAGGACATTTACAAAAGGATCCGAGTGACTTGGGAAAAATATTTTCTATGCCTCTAAATCACACGGAATCAAATTAAGAAGTAGCTGTGGGCCCATTGGTGTCGAGTGAGAAATCACCAGCTCATTTCACCTGGGCCAGAATTTTGTCCTTATGAATGTTTCTTGTTTTCTGCTTTACACCAAAGCTCCAAAGTGAAATCAGGCTCATAGCCTGACTCTGACTTGGAGCATATCACCTCTTTAGACCCACCATGCCAATAACTGGAAGTCAAACAAGATCTGCTGGGCATTACTGCCTCTGTCTGAAGTTGATTCCTGTGTCTCTTGTGCTGCATTAACTAAGATTCTTTCTTCAGGTTTCGCCCGCATCAAGATGCTGATCCTGAAAAGCCAAGAGTTCCTACCATGATTTATGGTCTTATTGGTTTAAAAAATAATGACCATGGGGCCTGGGCCAGGGGTGATGACATTATTTTCCACAACTCAGGGTAGGTTACTATTATATCATTCCCCCCACAGCAGACATACATAGGTCTGTAGGCCAAATTCATTGCAGACATTCTTCACCATTTACCCCATTGTGTTTCCTCTGTCCCAGATTTTCAGACAATAGAATCAAACTCACTCTGGCAAGGTAATTTCTTGAAATGGGTCTTCTTCCCATTTTTTCTCCCAGTGTGACATGCTCAAGAATGGAAACTGAGACACTCCCCTGGTAATTAGTGTAAGACAGGAGAAAAGCTCACATTTCCCCTCTGGACCACATCAAGTCTTCCCTGGGCAGCCATAAATACAAGCGGCAATTTAGCCTTTCATTCTCTTTGCCTCAGCACGCCTGGGGAATACACTGCAATTGCTGAATATTTCCTGCTGAACGGGAGGTCCTGGACGGGAGGTCCTGATGCTCAAGCACAAAGCCACTTTGGCACTAACTTGCCAGTTTCTAAACATACTTTAGAGCAGGCTGTTATAGCAGTGCATGCACCTTTTTCCAAATTAAGGACATGGATTCTACTGTGTCTGTGGTGTAATTAAAAGTGTTAATTAATTGGTGTGCTGTGCTGCATATTCACATTTTTATTTGCTGGTGTTTCTTCACTTGCAGCAATGGGACTTTCCCGACAGACGACGGCTCCAGCCTGGAGGTTACACGCTCCATTTTTGTTGGAGAAAGCAGCAACTTTGGCTCCCAGGGAGGCCAAAACAGCTACTGAGGAAAAGGGGCAAATGGAGAACACAGAACACTGCCCAGAAACAAGTGAGTTATTCTTCTGCCATTTCTTCTTGGCGTTAGCTTAAGGTAGAAGAAAAGCCTCAGGAATTAATGCGGCTACCAATGAGTAATTTATACCAGGTGCTTAAATTATTGTTCAGGCCAGAAATAATAAGCATCCAAATAAACTCACTCTTCAGGCCAACAGCTTGAGAGCATTCTTGACTGAGTGTGTTTGATTTAGTTTTCTCCTTGGTTTATTAGTCAGTGGAGAACGGATTAGAGAATCTGACTTATGGAAATGGCTCCTGTGTGGTGCTTCAGTGGCGCAGCATCAAGGTGAGGGTGCAGCTCCCACACACCATGACACCCTCCCTCCTGTGGGCATAGCTGGGAAAACATGGCCGGTTTGAAAAAGGAGAAACCATTTTTCATTATAGCATCTTTTTTTCTTTTTTGATAGCTGTGTGTTATTTTCTGTTTTCAGCATCACAGCCTCCTCTCTAGCAACCACAGTGCCTACCCACAACCTCACAGTGCCTACCCACATCTTCACAGTAAATTGTGCTGCCCTAAGCATGAATTCTACTTTAATGTAGATTTTTGCTCATGCTTACCAATTATTAAACCTTCTATGAGGTTTATAAAATTAAGTAATAAGCAGTAGTAGTTAGACATGTCATGCACACAGCCCTGGCTATACACGACTCGACCATGAGTGACAACAGGAATGGGATCTCTGTAGGGCAGCAAGAACAATCAGAGCTATCTTCAGTTATTATTTATGTTGTTATTTAAGTTGAAACAGCAAAAAAAACTCCTTTGCAGTTCAGACAAGCTCTAATCATGTTGTTAAGCAATGTACTCTCGGGGAGGAGCATGACAAAACACAGACATCTGTCCTTTTGGTACTTGCTTCCAAGGAGACACTTGCCTCCAGGAAGTCTGACTGCTACCATTTTTTCAGTCATGTTGATGTTTTCCTGAGAAACCCACCTGCCCTGGAACAAGGAACCTGATGGCAGTGCTGCTCCACACAGCCCTTTGGGTTCTTCTTGTGGAAAGATGATTTCCTGGGTGGCTGAGGACAAGGGCTCTGAGCTGCTTTACCCCAGCTTACAAGCTTTAGGAAAGACTATAAGTAATTTTTTTTGGCTTTTGAGCCTCATCCCGCAGAACATGTTCAGGAGAATTTCATCTTTCACATATGATGAGTTTTCAGATCCCAGTTTTGGGAAAGAAAAGGTGGTTTAGCTACTTGTGAATATCTTTCTATGCTGTCAGAAGACACCGAGTCTGCCCAAGCTTTTTACACAGGACTGTGTTTGTGTTTAAATCTCCTAGGACATTCCCTATCCATGGATTCCAGATTTATGATGGGTCTGTCAGGATGGCAAGAGGCACTTCCAAGAAGTTCACCCCAGCTGTTGACAGATGCTCAAGTGCCATTGGGTTCTTCATGAAAAACTCCTGGCAGATCAGCCCCCAGAACAATGTGTCAGAGATCCTGATGGAGAAAGTGTAAGTGAGAGAAGCAGAAATGTTTGCTGTTAGATGTGAAAGGTTTCAGGAGCTTTTAGCAGTGGTGAGAGATCTATCCCAGAGCAGGATTTCCAGGCAGTGGCGTGTGTTCCATTGGTGCATGCCATCAATTCATTTTGAAACCCTTTTCTTCTTAGTAATGAAGGTTATTTATAGGCAAGTAAAATGTGATGATCTCTTATGCCTGGGCAGACATACACAAAGAAATCTGCATTGGAGAAAGGGTTTGCCTTGTAATCAGAACACCCAGAACACAACTCTTAGCTGGTGCAGCGTTGCCAGCTGCTGAGGACCTGGAGACGACCTGGCCTTGGAGGTTGAGAGGGTCACACACGAGATACCAGGAGCCAGTAAGCTGCAAAACAATTCTACAGAAGTAGCAAGTGCACTGAGAAGCAAAGCCATGACCCAGTTTCTGAGATCAGCTGTGAAATTCCTGTTGAACACAACAGGGACTTCCCTTGAGCTGTGACAGCAGAATGGGGCTCTGTACCTCTGCCTTGGCAGAAGCTGTAGGATACTGAGCAATTCCAGTCCCTGTCCTGGATTCCTGCAGGAGCACGACTCTGGACACTTGGCTTGGGAAATGATGGATTCCACCTGCCTCTCTCCCAGGAATCATGACCTCTCCTTAGCTTTTTTCAAACAAGGTCCATAGTTGTTAGGATGTCTATGAACTGCAGTAACTTTGGCTTGAGGTTTGGCTTTATCTTGAGGAAAATTTCCATTGCTCTGAGACTGCCCAACACCACTCCCTCTGGCAAGCAGAGAGTTTATCTGTCCCCTCTCTGGTACACTTTAGACCAACAACCAGGGGGTATTTCATGAAAGGATGGTGTTGATTGCAGTCACTTGACTGCTCCTCTAAGGAAAACATGGTCTCTGTGCATTTTGGTGAGGCGATCTTAGTTAACTTAGGTGCTTCATGGACCTTTGGAACAAGAATAAGGGGTAATTTGCTGTACCTTCTTCATGTGTTCCCTCGGGGAAATGGTTATAAGATGGTCTTGGGGAACATTAAAAGAAAATCAACACAGAAGTGCTGGGGGGAGCTTAGAGAAAAACACGTTTGATCAGTGGAGTGGAAGAGACTGGAAAATTTCCTCTGGTAATGGCAGTAGGACTGTCCACCAGAATGGTTTCAGACAGGTGATATCTGTGCACATTAGCAAAGGGATGATTATACTTTGAATGGCTGAAAATGCAGCTCTTTAATACAGTCACAACATTTGAGGCCAATGGGCCTGCTAAATATGCAGCATTTTCTGTTTGAGAGGCAGTTTAGTACTGCAACACCTTTAAGATGTAAGGTTTTCAAAGTAAAAATGGTCAGAAGACTTGCTAAATAATTCTGCAAAGCAAATTAAACCAGTGGAGTGTAAGCCTATTACAAAAAAATCCAAACCCCAAACAAACCCTAATGACATGATCCCAATAATTATTTATTATTTGTATATTTCCAAGAAAATGTCAACTTCTGAAGCTGGTATTTTGCCAGCCTAAAAACCATGGATGCTTGTAAGCACCTGCAACCCAGCAATTTTCACTTTGATTCTATTTTATCTGGATTGAACCCAGATGTGCTACATCTGATTTTATACTTGTAGGACCACAGACAGTTTATTTTGTTGTTGTTGTTGCTCATTGCTATATGGGATAATATATCTTTGCCTGGTTAAGATAGAGCCTGTCAACCATTTTAATTAATTTTCCATCTCTAGGCTTAATTTTATTAGTTTTTAAAGGATGGCTAATTACTAATTCCCTAAAGTGCAATCATTTTACTGTTGTTCTTTAAGAAGAAATTAAACATTACTGCAAGTTGTACAGTGATGACAAAACTATTAGTCATGCTGAAGGATAATTGTATAATTAATCAGACTAATCAGCAGACTGGTTAGACAACAAAATAATAAAGCCAGCCAGGTCTTGTTTAATTCCAGCATAAAAATAACAGTGAAGCAGAGCAGAAGACCTAAGCACTACACTCCACACAAAGGATTCCAGTCGTCTATCAGCTGACAAAACTGAATCTCATATTATCTGTGCATTTATCCATTGCAATATTATTGCTGGGCTTGTTCGTTTGTTTTGAGAAGAGTGCTTTTAAAGAGTTACTTCAAAGCAGTGGAAGCAGTAGTTGGCTGTAACCCAGCTGAGGATGACTGATGGTGGTGGTCTCCTGTAGATCTGTCAGTTAGCAGGACTTGGAGAGCTCAGAGAAGCTGCCCCAGCCCAGAACCAAGCCATGTCCACACACTGGTGCCTTGCTTCTTAAGAAGACCTGGCATATCTCTTTTTAGTCATAAAACAGCCACCCATTCACCCTCTGTCCCTCTGAGGCACAGAGTGAGGTGAGGGGCAGGAGCAAGGCCACCTGCAGCAGGTGCAGAAGATTCCCAAACTATCCCAGCTCACATCCACTGCTAAAAGTCCCTCTGGTCATTTTGTCCCTGCAGCCGAGAGTTCAGGGTGGATTCCAGCCTATTCCACTCCTACCTGTGCCAGCTCTACAGCATCTCAGGAATTACTTCTGCCAAAGCAATCCCAGCAGTCTGTGTTGGGTGGGTTTGTGGTCCCCAGAAGAGCTCACAGGGGCCAGTACTGACCCCTGGCTATGGACTAGCAGCTCCCATGGGATTGCAGTCCAGCCTAGCTAAGAGATGGGTGCTTCCTAATGTTGACTTTGCTATGTTTAGCCAGTGTTGTTTTAATGCTGGGTTTCTGCGTCAAAGCACACATTTGCACACAGTTCATGATGGGAAGAAGAAAAGCAGACATTGAGTTGAAGTCTGTTATTTCCTGAAATAGAGAGCAGAAAAAAACCAGTCTCAACCCTGAAGAGACTCCTGACCAAAGGGAACTTGGCAGGGTGAGGGTTTGCATCACTCCAGCAGAGGAAAAGCCTGGGGACAGAGACCTTGGGTGGTAAAAGAGAGGAAGATTCCCAGTGGATGAAAACGGTTTTATTAAAATTATAACAGTGATACTGTGAGATGTCTTTTGTTGGCAGCTTGTGCCAACGCTTGAATTTTACAAAAAGTTACAAGTTATTACAATGATTTCCAGCACCTTATTATTTTTCAACATAGAAAGTGCAGTTGTCAGGGTTCCCTGCAGGTGTGTTAGGTGTGCTGCCTTTAGACAGGTTGAGTTAGCACATTCTTAAGGGATTACATACAGAATGCTGTCAGGCTTCAGACAGGTAACTCAAGCAACCTTTATACCATATCACTTGGAGGTAGTCCACACTTAGTGAAAATTAGCTGTCTGAATAGTAGTGTGGTATCCAGACATGACCTGTCTCTGCACCCTCTTCTAGCTCATTCCTAGCTCCACGTGAACAAACCTGAGGAGCAGAGTCTTTGTTCCTGTGTGCTCACTTCGAAATAAATAATACACTGCCATAGCTGTAATTGCAAACTCAGTTGCACTCCTATCCCACAGTGTACCAAAGTAAGGTAACCTTGAGGCTTACACAAGAAGTGACACTGCTCACTAGCATTTCCACTTTAATTCTGACTTTCAGACTTTTTAGAGGAGAATGTTAGAGATAAGAATAAAATTAGCACCAAAACTGTCTGCTGCTGGATGGAAACACTGAGAGCGTTGATCAAATGTGAGATGTACTGGCTGTGCCTTCGTTTGGTTTGAAGTGCAGCTGACTTTGTTCTCCTCCCCACTGAAGTGCCTGTTTTCATGTGCTTCTCCAGAAGTGCCATCACAAAGTATTTATAGTGGAGTTTTGAGCTGCAGCACAGTGTTTACATTTTTTAATATCTCCTCTTTCATAAATTAAAACTAGAGAAAAAACCCCAGCTTTTGGGATCCAAGGCCAAGTAGCCCCAAGTAGCCTTTTGGGGAAAAACTTCCTGTGGTTCAGCAAGAAAAGATTAAAAAAATCTCAAAAATTCACCTTAAATTTCCAAGTGTTTGAGCCTCCTTTAAAGAAGACTGCTTCAAGTGTTTGTTTATGAGATTCACACTTAGACAAGAAGGTGGCAGAAAAATGGTCCTAGGCTTTAATTTCATTTTAAGGGAATAAAGACTTTTATTCTGCAAGCAGTTGTTGCTGCAGGGTTTGGGGTTTTTTAAAGGCCATGGACTTCCCATCCAACACAGAGTCACAATAACCCTCCTATTCTCCTAAGCTGTTCTGTTTATTATTGTTAAAATAAAGCCTTTAAAGCCTTTAGTAAACTTGCAGCCTAATCCTGCTGACCCTAATTCTTGCTTGTGCACAGTCCAATTAAAATTAGTTGGGCTAGATGGAACAAATTACAGTCCTTTGGGTCGGCACGATCCAGTTGTTATTTATGCTGTCTGCTTTTATACACGTTGCTGCCGGATTCATTCAGAGTGCTTGACCCGGAGTAATTATTTTCTTGATTACTTTGGAACTTAATCTTCACACCCTGTAATAATTTCATCTGCAGACATTAAAATATTCCATGCTTTTTTTTTTTTTTTGCTGAACATCTGCAGTTTCCTTGTTTTGCTGGATTTTCATATCAGGACAGATATTTTTACTTAGCTACTAAAAAAGTCTCGAGAGCAGAGCTATGCATAATGAGGATAATGCTTCTTCCTGTTATTTCTCTTTCCTAAAAGAAAAATTCATGGGATATATTAGAATGTGCATGAGAGCCAACTCTGAGAATTTAAAACTTTCATAAGTTTTATGGGGGTTTAGGAGGAACAATTAGTAAAAAAATGGCACCGACAGAACCACTGAAAATGGACATTGAAAAGATATGAGAAAATTCCTCAAATAGCCACTTTTTCTTTTTCTTTATTAACAGCCGTGATATTCCACAGTAAATTCCATAATCATCCAGTGTTTTCCTACACTTTCAGTCATCCTCTTCTTTTGCCACCATTCAATTTATTGCTGTGTGATTTCAAGCAACACATGGTGGTGTGGGTGCACTTCAAAGAACCAAAGGCCTAATTTTTGTGGAAATATCTCCTGGGATTAAGAAATGAGGGGGAGAACCAACACAGCTGGCATTTTTTTCTAACAAAACTCTTTGCTCAGACAATAGAGCTTCCTAGTTCCATCTGTATNAACACAGCTGGCATTTTTTTCTAAAAAGAAGAGGCAAAACAAAACTCTTTGCTCAGACAACAGAGCTTCCTAGTTCCATCTGTACCACTGTCAAAACACTGCAAAGCCAAGTCCTTACTTTGAGCTAAGCAGTGATTTTTCACCTTATTTCCTCCTCTAGGTTGGACTGAAAGTGTTTCTTGGCAGACCAGGCCAGTGGTTTGGAAACAACGACGATGAAAATGTCCATCTTCCGTGATGTGGATGGCTGGGTGACAGGGTACCCAGACCCCTTCAGAGGCAGAGCAGGCAGCTCCCTGCTGCCTCATCCCGGCTGCCTCGCTGTTCCCCGCTGGAATGGGGTGATCTGGCCTGGGAAACTCGCACAGGTAACGGGGCAGCCCAGGCAGCACCAGATATTCTGGGGAGGGGGGAGGCAGTGAAGCTGCTCGGCACTACTCACACAAAGGGTGAATAATAAATTGGGTATCATTTTGCCGCAAGTTGAAATTCAGCTAGGGGAAAGTTTGGTGTTTTCTTGTTCCAGGCATTTGTCCACTCTATCATGGGGCTCTAGTGGATTGTTCTGGTGAATCGAATTTCAGCAGTGGAAGACCTTACTTCTCTGGTACTTCCTACTTGTGTTCAGGATGGTGAAATGAGTGGTTCAGACGCAAACTCACACCTATTTCCTATTTCCCATGTAGAAATTGCTGGCTGAGGGATGGCCTTAAACCTTCCCAGCAGAGAATGTCACAGTCAAACACAGAGTATGCATGTCTCCTTCAGCTAAAAAAAATGGATGCATTTGCTTTAGTTGCACAGCAGAGAGCAGGAGTTGCTATTTAAGTATCTAAACACTAGAATTAGAAACCCTGGTGTGTTTTGGCTGGGCAGAAACAGGATTGGGCTCCTATGAAACAGTTCCTTTGACATAGGGCTTTGTCCTTGGCACTTAGTTTGGCTCTGTGTCTCTAGACAAATAATTGTACCTGCTCTGGCAACCTAACAGTTAAATTCAGAGTTGCAAACAAGCAGTCATTTATATTTTAATTTCTATTAATATCCTTCTGGTTATGGCACTCTACATGGTGAGGCAGTTTTTCCACCATAGAAAATTTCCTTGGCTAGGTTTAGGCAAGCATAAACATTTACTTCTCTGGGATCCATTACTTACCAGCATTTTTCAACTAATAAGCATCCAGCAGGATGAGTAAAGGTCATATTAAATGCTCCACTTTATGGGTTTTGGGGAGGGAAATTTATGTATATGCAGGGTAGAAGAAATTGGTCTCGTGCAGCAGCGTTTGATTAATTTGAAGAGGATAACTGTTAAAATATTTCAGCCTCACTCTGATTCTCAGCACCCTGACTAACTGGTGACTTGTTTGTCTGCTAAATTCTGAGTGTCATACTTCAGATCAAAAGCCCAAAAGAGTGAATCCGATTATGGAGAAAGATGGCTTGCTTTGATCTTAACAACTTTATTACAAAATCTGTTTTGCTGTTCCTTTTCATGTAGCTCTGGTAGACAAGAACTTGTACTCTCCCCTAGTGCAAGCAGGTGAAAATATCCTTTCAGCTGAAGGAAAAAGTGACTCCTATGTTACTGCTGAATGGAGCCCAAGATAGCCAGCCTAGGGATGGGCTACTTGGCGTGGAAAACTGAGATCCAAGTCCTTCAGCTAACATTGCAGGAAAATCCTTTCTGAGCTAAGTGCCTAGAGTACAGTTAATTCCTTTCTGCTTGGTTTCTTTCATTCCCATTTCATGCTCCTCTTCTCCTGGATGTCATCTGCCCAAGAAAGGAAACGCCTCGGGAAAAACTATTCCTCTGGCAGTGTTTCTAGATCCAAAAATCCTGGGGATGGGCTTTCCTGAGGGTGTTTTAATCTGGTAGCTCAGGCTGACATTCCCACCCTCTGTGGTTGGTTCGTGGCCCTTCCTCCTCAGTGTCCCCAAGGAGCACCAAGTCTCATTCCCCAGGGAGCACTAAGTAATGCCTCATGGTTCTGGGACCACCTGAAAATTATGAAATTCACTAAGCAAGAACTATCAGGGCTTTTAGTCCTCCCTTTTCGGTTCTGGAGTCTGTAGGGTTGTTGTTGTTGTCCAAACAGGACCAACCCCTTTGCTCTTTAATGACAGCTGAAACTCTCATGTTGTAATGTAAATAAAGCAAAGCTTTGAGGAGGAACACGGAAACTCACTGGGAAATCACAAGAGCTGTCAGAACCACATCTTCTGGCAGTCTCTGAGTCACTCAGACTTCATCATCAGGGCACCGAGGTCCTTGGTGTCCCATCAACCTGACTTTCATCTGTTGCGAAGGCCAATAAAGGAAGAAAAAGTAGGGAGAGGCTTCATAGTTCTCTCCGTGTGTGAGATTTCCAGTGGCACTGAACTGGAGACTCCTTGACACCTGCAATACTTCTTAAAATGTAAATGAGACTCCTAAACCTTTCCTGATTTTTCTACAAATTGTAAGACAAGTGCCTTGGTTCCCACTGGGCAGTTGAAGCTGAGCATTTACTGCTTGCCTGCAGACTTCACAGCAACTCATCAGGGGAAGCTGTGAAACTTCTCTTTTTTGGTATTAGTCTTTATTAAAATAAGCAGACTTTTTGGCAGTATGTGCTGTTTTCTTTTATAAGCTTAAAAAGGTGTTAGACAGTCATAAGAGACTGCCACATAGCCAAATTAGTGTCAGTCTTGAATTACACAAATTGATGCCTTGCAATTCTAAAATACTCTAGGAAATGCTGTTGATTTTATACCGGTTCACTTAGTCACTAGCTCACCGCTGTTGGCTGAAATAGAAATTATTCCATTTTTGTCAGCTCTGTTCTTGCAGTGAATGTTTGCAGTTGTGCTAATCCTGCATCTCTGGGTTTCTGGTTCTGTGGACTCGGTGCCTCTGTGGCTGGCTTTGGTACTGATGCTCTTAAATTAAAGCAAGCAAGAGATGCAGGAGGTAGCCAGCAGTGCTTTCCTAGCCACAGGAAAACTGGACAGTCCCAGGATATCTGTGGGGCTTGAGGATTATCAGCACCTCACAGACTGGGAAGAAGGAAAAGCCTGCAAGATGTTTTTCAGTTCATGGTGTCTCTATTTGGATAAAGAGGTTCAGTTTGGATCTCTGATGTGCACCAGTTGAAAATGAAAGTAGTTTTCCTGATGCCAGTGACATCCTAGTATGTCTTAGAGAAAGAAAGCTACATATTTTTCTTTCTGCAAGAATTTTAAAATCTGTATTTGGAAATTTCATAGAGAAAATATTTTGCCCTAAGACATTAACATTTTTTGAACAGTCAGTCAACCAGAAAGGGAGAAGGTATGTTTTGATCTTCTAATTTTTAAGATTTTTTGCCCCAACATTACAGCTGACAAGATGACAGGACAAAAGCAGGAGTAACGAAACAAGAAAGCAAGAAAATCTTTTCTCAGAAATCAAGACTGTCGTTTCCAATACTTGGAATGTTGTTTATCTTCATACTTGCTCTCCAGTTGAATAGCAGATCCCCCTGAATTGTAAAGAACTTATCTTCTCAGTTTCACAATCTACTTGGGAAAATTGCCATGTAAGCATGGGAAATCTGACACATCTCTTCAGCATGAAGTGTCAAGCAGCTAAAATGACAACTACGTCCTTTAAACCACCCAAGCAATTAGAAGGCTCGCATTTTACAATATTTTAACCAGCTCTTCTTCTCCTAACACATTAAGCTGTCACCACTTCTCTTATTTTAAAGTCTCTTTGTGACCCATTTTCTATTAAAGATTTTGATAGAAGCAACCAAAAATTATGGAGGTGGTTCTAAGGAAGATGGATTTTTCGTTCTAGAAAGTGGATGAATTTTTCATTCCTGTTGACGTAGTGGTGATCCACATGGGCAAAACAGCCTCTTCACGTAGGATCTGGGTTTCTTGATCAGGGTTGTAACCTCCTTTAGTAAGAAACATATTTAATATGTCAGATATACTATTGTATTTCTATGGGACTGAAAATCACACTCTTGGTGTCCTGCAGTTCTGGAGAGCATTCACTCAGTGGCCACTCTTTGTCATTGCAGGAGACCAAATGACGCTTTACAAGTCGTTTACAAATAGTTTTACAAACATTTCTATAATGCATATGTGGCATTTTTCCTTGTTCTAGTTATCACCATTTCATTCTCCAAACAGATGTCATCATTATCCTCAGTGGCAGACCTGTGACCTGGTCCCTGCACACCTGGAGGAAACTGCTGCCAACAAATCTCTGACCTCCTTTCCTCATCATCTTATTGAAGCATTCTGTAAATTCTTCCAGCACTTCCTTGGACTCAGTAATAGTGGCAAGCAACTTAAGCCATGCAGAGCTCTCTCACTCTCTCTCTATTTTTCTTTTCTTTTCTTTTTTTTTTTTTTGTTTTAATCCTACACAAATAGCTTGAAGTACATAGGAATCTTTTGTTCTTGGTAACCCATAATCTAGGAATCTTTGGGACTCATTGAATGCATCTCCTTCTTTTCTTGGCTTTTCACTGCATTTGTAGTGAGTGCAGTAAAAGTGTTCACTCCAACTAGTTTTTGTTAGAAAATGCTGTTTGGCTTGAGAACAATTAATACACTGAGGGGATTTCAGGTCTGAATGTACCTGACGGATCCCCTGCTCCGACCTCAGCATTACCCCATCCTGATGGGGCCAAGTGAGATTGAAATGAGGTTTATTGTGTTGTGTGTTACTGGCTTTCCAGTCATGGTTTGAATCTGAGTGCAAAATAGGTTTTTCTTCTTGGTTTTAAAGATAAAAAAGGCTTTTTTATCAGACTGTACAAATAATTTATTCTTCCTTGATCCATCAAGAATGAGCAAATGGGCTGCTGCCCAGAGATTATTTGGAGTGAATTACATGATCAATAATTTCAGCCATCAGGAAAAATTTATGTTAATGTCGTTCTGGGATCCATTTTAATCTTCAAGTATCTGCAGATACCACTCAGAACAGCTTCTCATCATTGAAGTGTAATGGTGTGAAAGGAGGAGTGGACAGAATATCTGAGAAACATTCACAACCACTTTTGGACTGTTCATTTGGCATGAGAGCCAAATGTTTAATTTAAGCATTCAGCATCAGGCTGCTGGACCCAGGGATGAGAGGAGGGATAGGCAAATGTGGTCTATCTATTGGAGATCCTTAGGAGCCCAAAATCAACACCAGGAGCAGGCACAACAGTGGGATCCTTCCAAGCATGAAACTGGAACTAGCGGCTGAACTCACTAGAATCCTTAAATAAAATAAGCCCACATACAAACCAATGAGAGATAGTCTGGTTTTGCAGAGCTTTCAGTTTGTGTAGACAGGAGGAGGATAAGCAGATCTGGAGATGTGAGTGCCCTGCAGCAGCAGGCAGATATCCTGATAGATGGAGTCTCAACTTCTCTGCTAGTCTTGGCCGCACTTTTATCCTTGCGAAATTAAAATCTGATAAGAAACTACTGCATCCATTTAGATCTACCTCAAAGACACAAATTGAGCTTAAAAATAATTTTGATGGATGGATGCTCATGTACAAGCTTAAACATCTCTGAGCTACCATGGATTTTTATGTTGGATGTTTTAAGCTCTTGATGTGAAGAGTGTTATTCTACACTGTAGGAGAATGAAGGCAGCAGGATTATAGATGTCCTCATCTGTCCTTTGTGCATCTGAAACCCTTCAGGGAACATGACAAGCTGCCTGCAACAGCCCTGCGTGCAGAGACAGATTTGTATGACTAGCTGTGCACCCTCCTTTTGCAATGGAGTTTCACGTGGTGGAAAGCAGGGGAGCATCATGCGTTCAGCCTTAAAACCAATGTTTGCCACACGAATTTGCCTTTATTTGAGTGATGGCAGGGCAGAAAAAACACACAGCTGGAGTGTGGTTTTGTAATTGGTCTGTAGAGTTGAGCTACAGGTCAGAGGCATCTGTTGGTCCCTGCAAGAAGAGCTTTGCTAAAGCCTTGGACTTTGGTATTTAGTCTATAAGGTCATTTAGTCAGGACATCGAGTTTTAGCCCCCAGAATTTCAGCCCAGTCTACTACTTGAGAGCAAAGATGTGGATTCTATTAGATAACTGGACCTAGTCCAAAGCCCATTGAAATAATTTCAGTTTTCTGTATTTTCAGTGGAATAAGCCCGTTTTTAAAGTGCAGTTATTTGAATTCATAAAAAAAGAGTTACTTTGTGATGCTTCCTTGATTACCCTTCTCCCTAAAGATCTTGAATAGTGAACGTTTTTATGGCCCTGTACAACTCATATCTCACTTCATGGTGTCCCCATGGATGGCTGCAGATGCTATTTCTGGTTTACCTTTTTATTTGAACTGGAAGCGTTTCAGTGACTTTCCAAATGTTCTGAACTCTTCATTGGCAAAAACCATTTACAGGCAACGATGATCAAATGCACATGTTATGGCTGCGCCTGGCTGGTTTAATAGATATGTTTGTCATTTTCCTTTCACCCTCAGCTTTATATCCAGGCCAGATGCCCCGAGAACCTGACCTTGTCCATTGCCAGAGCAGCTTTCCCTTCCCATCCCCTATGGTTGTGAGGTGTGAACGGGGGAGCCGTGTTCCAGCAGTGCCACCCTCATGTCGTGCTCGAGCAGGATTATATCCTCCAGTGGGATGGCAGAGCACCTGGAAATGTCATCCTGGACCCCATCCACTTCAACAGGTACTGCCCTGTGTTGATAGAAAACATTCTGTTTTCCAAAGGTCTTGAGCTTTATCATTTTCCCAAAATATTCATGGGTGACCTTTCGAAGGTCTCAGCAATTTCTGAGAGTGTGGAAGCAAGGTTTTAAAGGCTGACACTAACTGATGCAAAGAGATGCTTCTGCTTTCACTCTATCCCAGCTTTTTTCATGTGCAGAGAGGTTTCTCTTTCCAGAAAGTTTTGAAATAGAATCCAAGTAAGTCCTGGCCTGCTGTCCTTGAAATCCCTCCAGAAGAGCTCTGGCTCTGGTTCATTTATTTGTGCTAGTTGCTGCACACATAATTTATCTCCCATATGTATAAAGTGCAGAAATACATCAGAATGCGCACTAAACTTTGCATCTTCTATAATCCGAACAGCACTGGAATCATTGCTTCTTTCTAACTAAAGCTTTAAAATGTTAGGTCTCAGCACAGCAAAATTGCAGGTTGTGCTGTATTTATTTCCCATGTTTTCTTCTTGTATAAAGACAGGGTATATTCACTTTAGATGCTGCTTTTTCCATTGCAATCTTCTTCATTTTGCATGATTCCATTTATGGTTTTTAGTGCTGTCCTTACTTCAGTGAAATTACTTGTGCTTTGCACTGGTTCCAGCGTTAGGAGAGTCCTGCAACCCAGTCAGCTCAGCAGGGGTGGGCATTGCCACGGCTTGCACAGAGGAGATGCTGCAAGGGATGAGCACCACAAGAAAGCCTGGCCATCACCTTGGCTCCTGCAGTTTGTCTGAGTCCTCAGCTATTGTTAAAAACACACTGTGGTGAAAAAGCAGAGCTTTGCAAGTGAAACCTGGCTGATTACGCACAACAGAGGCTCAGGTTTCCAGAGCAGGTTTGAGATAGTTGGCATGCAAGAAGGCAAAGGCACTGGGGATGTGAAGCAGCATGTTCTGCTGGCAAACCTGGAGGGCTCCCAAGTTCCTCCAGTGTTATCCACCAAACCCCACGCCCATCCACTGCTCCTCCAGCAGTGTCCCCCTGCTGTGGGTTTAGGGTAGGATAGTTTTGGCCAAAGCTTGAGCTCTATTTACTTCCCCTGAACTTTGGAGCTGGAAAAAATATCTGAAAATCCTGTCCTTTGATTTCATTATGAAGGCCCATGGGAATGCACCTGACAAGGGCAGTGTTTCCTCTTTATACATGCCCATTCCAGGAAGTGCCACCCTCCTGGGCCTCTTGATTTAAAGGTGTAGTAGCTGTAGGGCCATGACTGAGTTGCTGCATGATCAGTGTTTGGACACTCCTGTCACAGGGGAATTACCAGAATTAAATCACTTTCTTCTGTATTAATATATCTTTGCGAACTTTAAGGAAGAGGAAAACCTACTAGTTGCTCATGGAAAACCTGAGCTTTGCAATTATTATCTGTCTTAAAATGGTGAGCTCTCTCCTTGCGATTGCAGAGCTACGTCTTCTGCCAAGTCACTGACGGCTAATTCACACTTACCAAAGCTTTGGCCCACAATCTTCAAGCATGAATTTAAATTTGAAGGCAGCACCAGGGCTTTGGTAAAGTTCAGTTTGAAGTTTAGCTCTTGTTCAAGCATGAATTTAACTACAGTTTACTATTGAAAACCACAATGTTGTTGTGGTTCCCTTTGTCTTGTGTGAAACCGGTTATTTGAACTGGGCAAAGGTTTGTAGAGTTTTCTGATCCAGAAACAGTTGGCAAGGTATCTGTTTTGAACAATCATAAGCAAGAAATATAATGTAACAAAGGAAAACCACAATTTTACTTCATTTCGTTTAGAGCATCTTGCTAAGAAATAATTTGGAATGAATTGTGTGGCTGCTCTGTCTACACCTCAAGTATGCTGGAGGGTCACTAATGTGAGACTTAAGGCTGATGCAATAGTGAAATCTCCAGACTGCATGGAAAAACATGGAGAAATGAGATTCCCATGGAAGGGCGAAGGAATTGAGGAGAAGAAGAGGTTTTAGGAGTTTGAAGGAAAATAAGTGTCTGCCTAAGCAGTTTCATGTATGACCTCTACTAAGCATTGTATTCCAATGATTTCTGGAATGAAAGAAACCTCAGATTGTGGAGCTCAGTGTAATCAGAGATAGAAAAACAAACTTCTACCTGTCTCAAGCGGCTTTATGTTTTATCTGTCCTTTTAAAATTCAAAATACTGCATAATCTCCAAGAAATGATCTCTTAATATAGTAATATGTGTGTCAAACATGTGATGCAAACCAAATCACGTCTGGATGAACTTTAATAGCAATATTCTAGGGTTAATAATTTCAGAAGTAACCTGAGTGAACAGTTAGAGTGTTTTCAGCCCTGTCACTGTAAGCTGATGGATGGATATATCCGGGGTGCTGCCTCTGCAGGCTGCCCTCATGCTTCCAGAGTGATCTGCTCTAGGCTGCCTAAAGGAAGGTCAGAGGGGAAATAAAGAATTTGTACCAGGATTTGGATAGCATTAATGTTGAATACTTGCATGATTACCACTTTTGCTGCCTCTGAGGCACGGTAGAAAGACCCAGTAGATCTCATGCCAGTCCAGACATCTGTTAGAAGGCTGGAACACCCAGATTCCTGGGGTGGGCAGGAGCTGGTTGGGATGGATTCACATGACTCAGCTGAAATTGGCAGTGCTGTGAGCTGTGAATCTTGTCCAGTGAGTTCAGAGGCACGGCTCGGGTGGGTTTGCTCAGCGGAGGAGGACACCAGTTACAGCACAGCTTCCCAGCAGATCTTTATCTTTATCTTTCTGTCGAGCTTTTTCTTTTTTTTTTCTATCTCGCTGCAGTACTTGTGCCTTCCTCCCACTGATTCAAACCACGTTTAGAGCAATCCTTCAGCTTCTTTGCTGCCATCAAGCCACATGGCTGAACCAAGCAGAATTCCTGTGTCCCCACGAGCTGCCATGCGCTGCGAAGGGGCTGCTCCGTGCCCACAGCGTCGCTCCCAGGGAGAGATGGACTGGTTTGCAGCTGCCAGGGGATCTGTGTCTCTCTGACTGATGGGCAAACAGAAAGGAAGCCGTGGTGGAGACCCGCAGGTTGTGTTTTCAGGCTGCTGGGGAACATTGCAGGCTCAGCAGAAATGCCTGATGAAGCTATAGATAAGAGTTGGTGTCTGATGCCTGGGAGTTTCCCTGCGAGGATGAGCAGGAGGATGGGTACTGATGCTTCTGGGAAGGGGTAGTGCTGGGCAAGTAACTTCTGAATGTTTTGGCATGTGAACAGGAGAGCACAGGCTGGAAATTTAATGTCTAGGAATGAAGTGTGCTCCAGAATCAGTCCAGATCTGCTGAGAGTTTTTTTCAGGGCAGAAAAAGTGTGTGCAAAACCTTTGTGAACCCTCAGACCCCTTCTCCATGGGTTTTTTCTCTTTGTTGAAGTGGTTGCCATGACTGTCACCCTCTCCAAGCTGTTTGTATTTTTCCTTTCGTTTTGTTTGTTTGGTTGATTTGGTTTGGGGTTTTTTTTTGCTTCTTTGGGGGGTGGTGTTGGCTGTGGGGTTTTTGGGGTTGTATTTTGGTGGGGGGGGGGGTTGATATTTTTTTTCTGCTTCACAGAATTTTGAGAATTATCTGTAAGGCTTAGTTAAGGGCCTTCCTCAAAATTATTGTCCTGAAGCACAAAGGTCCATAGAGAACATCAGGCTCGTTACAAGATGGAGGAGAGGCTGGCAAGCCCAGAGGAGAGGGTGGAAAACATTACTTGGTTGTGAGTAAGTGCCTTCTTTTGGGTGTTGGAGAACAGTACAAAGATTGGCACTTCGTACAGTAATCAAAGTCAGAAATTTAATCCTTCCATTTAATGACCCAGGCTTTGTGCCTGTGCAAATTTTCTAATCACAGAAGCAGCAAAGGCAAATACTATTATCAAAGGCACAGGGCTGTTCAGTAAGTCAGCCAGGCTTCTTTGTGCTATCAGCACATCTAAAGATAAGAATTATATCTCCTCAAAGCACATATCTGAAATATAGTGTAATAAGTCATGTTGAAGCAGCCTGAGAGCAGTGGCAGTTAGATTAAGCATTCCTTGCTTTTAATGAGAACAGGGAAATACCTTTTTACGTGGTCTGCTAAGGCTCAGAGGGAAGGGTTTTCCCTTCTTAGGGCTCTCTGCCGTGGTTTGACAGGGAGAATTCAGGGAAATGTGCCTGGAGGGATACAGTGATGCTCATCATATTGGTGTTCTTTGGTGCCTTGATGAAGTCTTACGAAAAAAAATTAGGGAGGGGAGGGCCAAATTTCTTGTCAACAGCAAACAACAGGGCAGATGCCCATGTGAGTGCTCAGGCATGTGTTCAGCCTTTCTGCTGCTGCAGTGTTTGTGCAGGGATGGGCACAGGTTCACTGCTCAACTCCATTTCATGGGCTGAAGACCTATGCTGGGGCTTGTTATCATGTTCACCTGTGAATAATCTTAATTATCTGAAAATTCAAGAGCCCGGAATGAGCTTGAGTCTAAACTTTTCTTTTAAAACCTTGGACCTTTTTGACCTTGCGAGACACAAAGCCTCCAGGAGGCTGCAACCCATCCAGAGGTGGAGATTTCAGTGCAGGGAAACTTACACAGCCCAAGTCTGCGCTGAGACTCTGGAGGACTCATTATATTTGTATTTGCCAAGGTTGTGTAGGTAGATTTTTTCCTATGGCGTATTATTCAATGCCAGTCTGATTCATACTTTCAGCTACTTGTCATTTTTGCGATTAAATTCCTTAGTAGTGATAAAGTCTGGAGAAAAACAAAGATAACAAGACAAGGCTAGAATGTGCTTGTTGCAGTCTTGCCCAGCTTAGAGATATTTCCTAAATTGTTTCTTTCTCAGATTAGTTCCAAATGAGCTTTTCCTCTTGCTTCCCAGGTTGATCAATGCTCAGGAAGGCATAATTAGTGTTTCAAAGTGGAGCTCGCAGTTTAAGGCTGTGAATGCTTTCTTGCTCTTGTGCATGCATGGGTCCTGACCCCGCCATCCCCTAGATCTGGATGCAATACAAGGAACACCACCACTATTTCCAATCAAAATAAAGTAGAGTGCTACTTGCGTTTCATAGCCTGCCCCTCCTGATAACATCTGTGATTCAGAGTTAATCATCCACACAACACAGAAGTCAGCAGATATTTTTGAATTCCCTTCTATTTAAATCCCTTAAACTACCCACAGATCAACCCATGGATGAAAGCCACAAGATATATATATATATTTATAACTGGAAAGAAGCTAAAACACTTGCCAGAGCACCAGGTTGCAGGTTGCACCACTCGGTACAGTTGGGTGAAGCCAGTGCTGGCATTGCCGTGTCCGAGCCATCCTAAAGCCCTGAAGTCTCTGCCTCCTTGCCTGCTCCCTTGCTGCTCTGTGTGCTGTGCAGCTGGGATTAACGAGGTGACTCTGAGGAGACACATCCTTCCTGAGATGATCACATTACAGCGGGGATTAGAGCAATCTGAGCATCAGACAGCCCCAGGTGGCGGTGGCAAACCAGGCTGCTTGTCACTTTGCAGCCTGGCATATGAAACCAGACGGGTTTTCCCCACTTTTACCCTTCTCCTGGCCCAGGGAGTGAGGCTTGGGGGTCTTGAGGGATCATCTCCTGACCTGCTGTGCATCCAAGGCACAGCAGCAGGAGAACACAAAATACACAATAGTCTGTGACAGAGAACTTGGGAAGACATTAACAAGATAGGAATTGAATTGGGGTGTGGTTCCTCCATGAAAACATGTAGGGTGGGAAAAGAGATGATAAGATGATGCACTGTGTTTAAATGCAGGAAGTTCTTATTTTTGCTTGAATACATTTGTCTGCAAGCCAAATGCTGTCTGAGTCAGACCTTGGTTTCATGAGGATCAGCAGATCTGTACCTCAGGGCAGGATCCCTCCTGTAATTTGTTGAGCTTCACAAAACCAAAACCCATTCTTTTAGCCTAAGGAGATGCGGATAAAAAAATCTTAATTTATATTAAGATATGGCCTATGCTTTTGAATTTTTAATGGCATTACCTAAATAGCAGTACTTAGAAAAGGCCTTTAAATCCCAATACACCTGACTCTCCTTAGCTAAACACACACCTCACGTGTTGCTATCCCTGCAAAAAGCAGTCCTCCAGGAGAGTCTACCCTCAGCAACAAGCCCCTGAAAAAATTGGCTGGATGTTCACCCAATGGCCATGTTTGTCATCGTGGGGGGGTTGGGTGTGTTTACTGGACTCGAGTTGAAGGCAGAAAACTTTAAAAAAAGCCAAAATCTGAAGAAAGAGGAGCAAGCAACAGCTGCAGGGAGCTGATGGGGAATGGGGATTCGGGGAAGACAGCTTGAACTGGGAGAAAGTGGCAGAGACATGGCCAAATCCTTTGCAGCTTTCTGTGCTCCTCTCAGCACCAGTGAGATGTGTGGGTATATCTCGTTCCTCCTTCCCCACCAGTGACGCTGACTGAAGATGAGGTGACCTGTCCTGAAAGCAGGTTTTGTGCCAGAGGAGATTCAGCCAAGTGCTGGGCAAGTTGCTGGGAGGTTGGGAGAAATTTTTTTGAGAGAAAAAACAGCTGTATGAGAGCTGTATGAGCTGACTGAGAGCAAGAAGCACTGACCTCCTGTGATTTATTCTTGGGATGGGCTGGAGGCTAAATGGGGGTTAATGCTTTTTTTTTGTCCTTTGAAGTTTAAAATTCAGTCTGTGAGAGACAAACTTACCAAAGCAGCGTGTGGGGATTTCTGTTTGGTTCCCAGATTACAAACAGGAAAGTTTTGAATTCCCAGTTCTCTCACTCCCTTTGGAAGTTCAGCTCACATAGATGTTGACCAAAATGTCAGAGGGGTTGTTTTTAAATAAGAGTAATAACAGTTGGGGGAGACTGACTCACTGGATGGAAATCTCTTGTTTTTTCAAGCCCAAGGAAAAAATATGTAATTTTTAGTTGTACTCTATGGCATTCCCTCCTTAGTTTACCCCAGATTTTCATCAGTGAGGTCAGGATTTGGACTGTGCACTTCCATGTTCATCAGCTATGTGACACACCATGTCAATAAACATGGTAGGGCTGTATTCTAGAAAAACATTCGTCAGCTTAGAGGTTCCCTTTACTAAAATACAGCCAGGATTGACATCCAGGATAACCAGAAAACCCAGTACTAGATGACACCCATTTGCCCAGGACTCATATTCCACCTGATGTAGCCAGTATTGTGCATTGCTCACAATATTGAACAAGTGTTATTCATCCTCTCCCAGGCAGCCAGAGCCCTAGACGTGCACTTTTTCTATGTTTATTCCAGCCAAATCTCATCTCCAAGTTACGTGACTCGCTTTACATCCCACTGCTCACAGAAGTCTCCCCTCCTTTGCCTGCTTGATCACATTTCTCTGAGTGTCTTTGCTTCTCAGAGTTCAGGGTTGAACTGGAGGGGGTGTTCTGAGGGTTGTAAATGAAGTATGGATGTGTGTACGTGCAGATCTCGATCTACCACATGTTCAAGAACAGGAAACCTCTTGCCTGCTTTCTTGCCTTTCCTCTGTCCTTTTTTTGCTTTTGCTTATCCCAGGAAGCCTGCTTATTGCCAAAATTGAAGAACACTTTTTTAACACTTTGTCTGATGTTTTTGCTTCACCTGAAAGAGCCAGAACTGGAATTGCCAATATCATGGTGAAAAAACCCCAAAGACTTCTTGGGTTTGTTTCACCCAGCCATTTCCAAAAGAAAACAAGGAGGATAAACACAATGGTAAAAATGCATGAAGTGCACTGTGGGGATTGTTGAATGACAGTAACAGAGGGGCAGAAGTGTCAGGTTTTATATATTCTGGTGTCAGCAAATTCTCAAAAATTTTCAAAGTAATGTTTGTAACTGTTGAGACCCACTAAACACTGACTTTTTGCTAGTGTATATTTAGCTTTCCTCCTTCAAAGACTGATTTTTTTTGGTAAAAACACATAAAAAATGTTGGCCTGATGAAGAACAAGAATGAAAAAGAGAAAGAAGGATGTTCCTTATTTATAAAATGAAATGAACTTTTTCACTAGAAAATGTTGTGAACACAATTACTTAGTTTTGGGGTGCAGATACCTTAAACAGCTCAAGTTAGTTTTCTACGCATATTAGTTTGACTTTTATTTAAACTGGAAGGTTAGACTTCCTACCTAAAAATATTTTCATTTGTTTCTGTTGCGAGAAACTCCTAAGCATGAAAGTAGAAGACAAAACAATGGTCCTGTGTATTGCTCCACTGGCATTTTATTTATCAAGTCTGACTTCTACCCCTTGTGCTTGAAGTGAGCTTGTCTCCTTTGTTTGTGCTGGTGTTAAGCACAAAAGCATCTAAAGCTACGAATATTCCCCCAGCCTTCAGGTAGGGTTTTAAAATTACTTTGAATTTGTAATTTGGGATCTACCATGAATTCAGTGTTTTCATTTCTTGCCAGTGCTGTGTGTGTCCACAAGCCTCTTGGCACCTGTGGCATTCCTGATGTGCCAGAACTGAGAGTGCCACAACAAGGGCTCACCTACAAGATGCTCAGGCTGGTTCAAATTTTTCTTATTCTGCCTGCAAATGTTCACCTCAGAGTAGCAGCTGGTAAATAACACAGAATTGAGAGGTTTAAGCAGAGAAATGAAGCAGGACCCGGGGTTTATTGACCACCCTGAAAGAGAGGAAAGCTTCCTGCACTCGGGAGCAGCCAGGAGGTCCTAGGTGGCTGAGGAAGATACACACACATCTGTTTTACTTTGAGCTCCATGTCCCAGACATCCCATTCCTGATTGCTGCTTGCTGCCTGAGGCTGCATCTCTCCCTGAGTTTTGGCAAAGGCTGGAGCACAGGCATCTCCCCCCACCCTCTGCCCAGCTGCAAGGCACAGTCACAGGAACCATCCCAAAGCCATGCTCACATCTCTTTGCTTTTCCTGGAGGTGCTGGAGCCCAGCTCAGCCACGCAGACAGCTATTTTGGAGGGTTTACGGTGGGTTTTGCACAAGCTGAAGAAACAGAAGTGAAGTTCAGAACTAAATAGGAAGCTGTTAAATACCACTCATTTAAAGAGAAAATAACCCCCTTAATCTTTCCAATATTTACATAGAGGATAACTTCTAATACCTTCGCTTCTCGCAACTCTTCCCAAGCTCTTTGTGGTGGGAAAGTACTTATTTCCATCTCTTCCTCCACAAACTCCAAAGTAAGTGCTTTTCATTTGATCTTTTCAATCCTGGTGTAATTTATTTCATTACTTCACTCAGCCTGCTCACGTGCACTCTAGACTGTAGCACTCCTATTCCCAAATGACCTGGCAACTCAAGATGGTCACAGCTGTGGTTTTTTCATTTTTTTTTAAATTCTTTCACCCTCTAGTTTCCTTTTCTAATGGCTTTCTCATTCCTCAGGGAGGTGGCAGTCAGTGCACTACAGCACCAAAGCTGGTTCCCAGCATCCTAGAGAGTGACAAGCTCTGTGATGGGATGGTGATGGTGATGGTGACTTCAGGGGATGAAATGTGCTAACGCAATGCAAATCACCCTTATGAAACAGCCAAATGTCTTGGGACTCCCTCCTAAAAATATTCCACGAATATGGCTCGGGTGCATTTCTTTCATTTCCTCTAGTCGGAGGCCAGATCATCTGAAAATATATCCGTTTTTGAGCTGTCCTGTGTTATGACACAGCTGGAGTTGCTTAAAATCTAGAGGGCAGTATCTGGCTTAAGCTGATGGGTCTTTGTGTGGCTTTGATTTATTATTTTAGAACAGCCTGTCCCCTCTTCCATCCTGTAGATAGCTTTGTTTTGTTTTAATGAAAAAACCAGAACAAGGCCGAAACAGCTTTGTTTTATTGCTGTCCATGTGTAAAGCAAAGCAAAGGTCCAGGCATGCAGATCCCCTGATTTCACCTGATTGAAGTGGTTTCCCCTCATTTACCACTCTGCAGTCACGGATGGGTGCTGGGTCACTTCAGGGAATCCTTTAAAGAAAGTTTGACTTCCTGAGCTTTGCAGAATGCAGAGAGGCAGACGATGAAGGTGGTGCTTTCTTTCTGTAAGCCAAATTTATATTTTCCATTTTTACCAGGCATCCAGGTAGCTCAAAGAATACATTTAAATCCGGGAAGGATTTGTTGACACAAGGAAACAAACCATGGTTCAGGCATCTTGGTGCTACATGCTGAGCCACTTAACAGAGGAGGAAGGAGAAAAAACCCCAAAAGCTAATTATCTTGGTGTTCAGTGTTTCCTTTCAAGTGTAACTTCGTGTGGCTTTCTGCTTTGCACAGCACAAGTGCATCTCACAGACAGGAATGGGTGTTGGGGTCTTTTGTGGGAGTTCCTTTCCATCAGTATAAGAATTGTACTATAGCTGCAGCTTCGGCTCTAAGGCTTGTACCAAAGGTTTCTAGTTTGGAGCCTCCTTTTCTCTGAAGGAGGGTGGCAGTGGGAATCACAGAATGAAGGAAAGCCATAGGGGCAATTTTTTTTTAAAATGTGTATGCCAAAATTTGGGGAAACAGGAGTTAAAAGATGATTTAACTTTATCCTTAGTTATTCTAAACTGACATTGAAGAAACAGCCAGGGAGAGGGAGACTTTAATGGAAACCATAATAATAAACTTCACTGTAAAGTGGAGGAAGCAGGTCTCTTTAGACTGTGGCTCTGGTTCAAGTCTGAGATTACTTTTTAATTCCTGAATCTGTGCCCCTGGTGAAATGTCTGCTGGATGCTGGTTCCCTCTCCTGCAGCAGCTCCGGATGAGCCGGCTGCCTCAGGAGACACGAGTGGGTTTGTGACTGGTTGTACCTCAGCCTTATGGGGCAAGGAAGAGAAAATCCCTGGTTTTAAGCCATCCTGGCACCTGACTCAAAGTGTTCGGAGGTCAGCCAGGGTCCCTGGATCAGACCTTCGTAATAAGCAGCCGTTGTTTCCAGACAAAGCAAAAAAATCTGATTTTCTTTGGCTTTGAGGATTTGTTGTGTTTTTTTAGAGCAGAAAGAGAACCTCAAAGGACATTTCTTTGTTTTCCCCTGAAGACTGTACTCTTGGCTGCAGACCATCTCTCTCATACTCAAGCCCTTCAGTGCATTTTTTCCCTTTGCCCCCGCCTGCCCTTTTCGCTGACAGAGGAGACGGGCTGTGTGTCACTCTCTGCTGTCCCAGGGAAGCTGTTTTCCAGGTGGTGGCAGATATCCCAGCGAGGGACAGGGGTGGTGGACAGCACCCAGCACTACCTCTCTGCTCCCTTCCAGGCTGCTGCTCTCTGTGGCACTGGTGAGCAGCTCTCCCTCTTTGACAGAGCTCCGGGGTGAGCCCTGCTGTGCCCTGGGTGGGCACAAGCCCTCGGGGTCTTTTTCTTACCCTAGCACCTCCTTTCTCTTGCATGCTCTTTGCACTTGTCTCTGTCTACCTTGCATGATCTCTGCACTTGAGGATGGGTCAAAATGGATTTCCAGGTTGGAGCACCAGGGGTAGGTCTGTGTCTGTACCCGAGCAGGGATTTGCAGTGCTGCTCAGAAAAGGGCTGATTTCTAGGCTGGACTGAGCTCCTTGTGCATCCCTGCTGCTTAGATTGCTGCAGGTGTGGGCACGGTGTAAATATTTGTTTAAACCCATTGTACCCCAAAGGGCCATGAAAAAGGGCCCTCCCAGTGACCAACACTGAGAGAGTCTGTGAAGCTTCAACCTCTTCATAGCCCCATGAAAAGAGGTTTGTAAAATAATCACATTCTAAAAATCAGATTTTGTGAAAAAAGGTGAGGACCAAAGCACATCTTTTATTTTGGAGGCATGAAGACTGTCCTAAAACTCTTGTGCTGTCTTTGTGAGACTTTAGGACACCTTTGGTTAAAAAAACATATTATGAAACTGTGTTTCTCAGTCAGCTAAAATAGTTAGGCAGGAAAAAAGTGTTTTGTGGTTTAACCATGAGTCCCATGATTCACCTAAGCAGCTACTTCAGGAATCAATCCACAAATGCCAGATTTGAAAATAAGATGGGATATATTTATTCATTTAACCATAACACATGAGCAATCAAATCCCGTAATGCC
Source organism: Melanocharis versteri (assembly GCA_013397845.1). Taxonomy (NCBI): domain Eukaryota; kingdom Metazoa; phylum Chordata; class Aves; order Passeriformes; family Melanocharitidae; genus Melanocharis; species Melanocharis versteri. The sequence goes on along the minus strand of VZTG01007483.1, from coordinate 4,397,461 downwards.
TTTCCTGCTAACCAGGCTCCTTGATGATGGCCAGGTCTCTCATCACAGGAATTGTGAAACACCAATTCAGTAATTAATCCTCCTTTAAAAAAAAAAATAAATAAAAAAGGTTGCCCAAATTCTGTAAACAGGTTGTTTACTACTAAATAGCAGGAAAAATGGTCACACGTGTTGGTCAGTGGGGGAAGAGCCGTGACCTGCCAGCAGCCATCTGCACCTGGCACATGCAGACTGATGGGTCTAACCTAACTGAATTCTGGCAGTATCAGCGTTTTGGTTCTCTGTTTAGTTCAGCAGTTATTTTTTTTTAGCCTTTCAGAGTACAGAAGTTATGGGATTGGCTTTTTTTTTTCCTGTTGTTGTTTTTTAGACTATTTCATAATGAGTGGGATGTTTCCCCTTCTTTTTTTAACCCCACATGCTGGATCCTTGGAAAGGAACCAAGCTTACTCATTCTTTCTTCCAGACAAATAGAAACAAATATTTAGTTTTAAAAGAAATAGAATGAAGAATCCCGGTAAAGCTCATGTATCTTTTTGATCCCAGAGCTGAACTGAGCTGTTTATGTAATTTCCTCAGCCTGAATTGCAGCATGGACAGGATTGGAAACATACTTGGAACAGTTAGAAATAAAAATGAGCTCCAAAGGCCAGAAGACCGGGCTGCCTTGGAGCTTCTGCCATGCATGCTTTGGGCTGAGCTCTGCAATGAGCTGGTGCTGGTAACTCCAAGCAAACCTGCGTCCCTCTGCACAGCAGCCTAAGCACAGCTGCTACTCCTTCTCTGGTGGGATGTCACCCTGCCCGGGGGCAGCAGGGCTGCTCGGGGCCGGAGCGGGCTGTGCCCCACATGCTGCTTGCTTGGGAAGGCTTGGGGTACGAGCTGCAAGTGCTGCAGGTCTCATCACTCCAGGAGGAGAGGGGAGCTCCACCTGAAATCTTGCAGGATCTGGCAATGGATGTGCCACGTTAAACCATTGGAGCTGGTTTGTGATGCTGGGAAATGTGAGGGGTAGTGCAATTTAGCAAGTGCAGCTCCAGCCTGTACCCAGTTTATCCTCTAAGCATGTGGGGGCTCTGATCCCCCTGTTTGCTCCCATTTGTAGGTACCTGTTTGTTCACCAGAGAGCCTGTGGAGCTCGGCAAGGATGCAGTTACTGCTCCCAGCAAGGCTGGGATTTTAATCCCAGCCCACATGTGGCCAGGGAACCCCTGGAGCTGTGGCCCCAACCCCTTCCCAGAGAGGCCAGTGGCTGCCCAGCACCCCATGTCCGTGTCCCAGCACCCCATATCCCAGCACCCCATATCCCAGCACCCCANTGTCCAGCACCCCATGTCCATGTCCAGCACCCCATGTCTGTGTCCCAGCACCCCATTTCCATGTCCAGCACCCCATTTCCATGTCCAGCACCCCATGTCTGTGTCCCAGCACCCCATGTCCGTGTACCAGCACCCCATGTCCATGTCCAGCACCCCGTGTCCATGTCCAACACCCCATTTCCATGTCCAGCACCCCATTTCCACATCCAGCACCCCATGTCCCACTGCCAGGCGTGTGGGGCTCCGCAGGCACGGACCCTGATGGTTGACACAGCCTCTTGTGTTACACAGTGTACGTGCAGCCATGCAAGGAGGAGCTGCAGGGAATTCCCGCAGGTGAATCTGCCCAGCACCACGTCAGCTGTGTAGAGGGAAGGGTTTTACTCTGATTGTCTGCAGCCTTTTGTGCTGTGCTTCAAATACTGCGTCAAAGAAAATGCTCAGCTAGAAGCATGTGGGTGCACATTCATGGCATCTCTCCCCCCCCATTTCTTTCTTTTAACTCAGAACAAAAGGACTCTTGGGAGGGCTTATTTTGGATTAGCTTTGAATTCCAAAGTATGACATTGCTGCTGTGTTTCAAACCGGGAAGTAATTCTGGTTAACAGGAATAACTGAAAAACTAGAGCCAGCTTTTCCCCTCGTTTACTGTAAATTCACCCCACTCTAAATCCTGCAGAACTGTTTCAGGCTCGTACAGATCTGCACTTGATTTTATAGCCAGGAAAAATATATGAAATCCATACTCACTTCAAGACAGAGTGTTTATCAGAGGATCCTTCAAACTGCATTGCAAGGACCCTTTCATAAATACTGTCCTAATAATGAGCACTTAAATGTGAATCAGGATCACAATTTGAGTAAAGGATTCTTACGTTTGGGATCATGTGTATATGGGCATTGATACCCAGTGTCATTTTGCTGATGAAAACCAGTTAAGAAGCCAATTTTTAAGGTTGTCTGTCTCTGGTGTAATTGCAGGTTGCTATCACCAGCACACTCTCAGTCAAGTATGTAAGGATCCAGATCCAGTCTCTTGGCAGGGCAGACACACAAAACCACTTGACATCTGCATTCATGAAGGTATTTTGTGTTTTACTCCATTTGAAGTAGTGGTTAAATAGGGGAAACTTTATCTCCAAGGAAAGTTACTGCAGAATCTTGCTGAGCCTTGGCAGAAGGAAATGGGAAGTTCCCTTGGAAGAGGCAAGTGCATTGTTCTCCCTTACAATTAACTCAATTAAAGTCACTGGGAGTTCGTATTCTATTCAGATGAGGATTTGAGCTCTTAGGGGAAAAAAAGGCCTTTTATCACCTCAGAAGAAGAATTAACACCATCACTCTAATGTAGAGGAAGAGGAGGAAAAAGCAAACCAGAAGCCATTGTTTACAAAGGATGTGGGGAAAAAACAAGTTTGTTTTTCTGATTTTCTCTGCTGGCCTTGCACTAAAAGATAAAAATAACTATATTTCACTACTGAAGAGGTTTGGAACTGTCAGATTTTCCCTGCATGCGCCTTATATGTCTGTCTAGACAGAGAAGGGTGACTGAAATAATTCTTGCAAGGACACTGCCCAAGCTTACATGCCTGCGTGCTACTGAATTATAATTAATGCTAACAAATGCCAAGTAAAGCTGGTACAGCCTCCTTAAGGAATATGAGCAGCCAAGATTTCTCGCTAGTGCACTGGCTGCATCCTCAAAAATTTATTCAAAGCCATTAGCAAGCAGGTGTTAGCAGAGGCAGCATCCTCCCCGTGGTGAAGCACAGACACCTGTGTGCAGCACTCCTGGGACAGGTGTAGAATCCTCAAAGCTTCTTTGTCTTTTCTAAGGCTTTAGTGCAAAGCGTTGTTTTTCTAAGGAAGTTTTAATTTCAACACATGTACTCCTAGCTGCAGTAAAGGCTGGGCTAGGCATATGATAAAGGTTAATGCCTAAAGGAGGATTCTTGTCCTAAATCTTAAAAGGCGCAGAAAATTTTGAAAATGAAGAAGGACATGTTTTGTTCTTGTTTTGCTGAATGAAATGCAAAAGTCGGAGATGTTTTATATTTCTGATCCAAGCTTCCCCAAGGGCTGAGTGAGCTGGCTGTGGTGTACCCTGCCCCGGGTCCCACAGGGCTTGAGTGCTGGCTGCTCGAGGGGTCTGCAGCCTGTGGATGGGACAGGACAGGACAGGACAGGACAGGACACACACCACAGCTGCCTCTTGGGCACTGGCTCACATGTAGGTCTGTTTGCAGGGGTGGCTGCTCTCTGCTGTGCTTGCATCCAGACTTTCACACACTTCCCACACTTAAGAGTGTGAGACAGCCAGGACAGGCAAAAGATTTTGTCTTTCTTTGCTCCTCACTCCCCTTTGCCCACCCGTGGCCTGGACATTCATGTTTCCCTTACCCTTGACCCCATATTGCGTTCAGCATCCTCTGACATCTTGCAGAAGCCACTTTTTAACACTTGGCTCCCACATTCAGCCTGGCCTTATATTCCCTGGAGACAGACATGTCTCAGATTGATGGGATGTGAGCTTCCTGGTGCCTGCAGGCTTTGGAAAACTACGTACATTGCAGTCTTGTGTATCCTGGGTTCAGTGTTCTGACAGCCTGACCTTGCTCTGCTGTTGCTCTCCGTGGTGGAGGTTCTGTTCTCTCAGGGTGGGCTGTCCCCAAGATGTTGGGAGGATACACCAGTGCCAGGCTCCTCAGAGAGCTTTTGGCTTTCTAAAAGTAAATATTGTGGCACATCTTGAGATGTGTAACCTGGGGAAGGAGTTCTTGCTGTAGAAAAGGAGAAGAGCTGGAGCTACTTCTGCTACAAAATCTTTGAGGCACGGGGACAGGCCTTCCAAGAAGGAATCGTTTGGTTTGGATATTTACATTTTCAGGGAAAACAACAAAAAAAATATGCATGTGCCACTTCTATTCCCCCATCTGCTGTCTCAGCACCTCTCCCTTGCTCCATGGTCAAATCCGCTTTGCCCAGTGACAGTAATTTCCCCCACATGAAAGGAAACCATATTAAGGCTGAACTAAGCACTTTACTGTCAGGATTCTTGGCTTCCTAAATGTGTCTTACTAATCCACAGAAGATGCTGATGACCTCATTGCTCATGGTTTTGTACCCCTTTGAGAAGGGGTTTTGCTTCTTCCTTCCACTGACCAACAATCAATGATGTCACTTCATCTGTAGCAATGATACATTTAAAATTATAGCTATTTTTAAAATGAAGATATTTTCCTTGCTTGTAACTCCCTTATGGAGAAGCAGGATCACAGTCTAAGGCTCCTCAGCCTGTCTCCATATAACCTACCTCTGTTTTTTCGTTGCAGATAAATGGCACAGTGTTCCTGTTCACCAGCACTGGGATACTCTTCGTGGTGCTGGATGCATGTTCAGGAGCAGTTGTGGGCACTTTGACACAGTTACAGTGAAAACGCTGCCCGTGCAATTCCTGAGTATGTTCAAACACCCATAAAAGAGAGGTAAGAAAACTGCTGAGACTCCACTTCGTGTAGCAACCTGTGGCTGATAGACAAAGAGAGGAAAATTACCTACTTTCATAACCAAACCTGTGCTCTGAAGAAATCTGACACAGATTAAACACATACAAATCCCAGGCATCAGCAGATAAGAGAAGCAGCATTTCTCTCCCAGGATTGTACAGATTAGAGCAGAAAGAAGCAGGTTTTCTGGAAAACTGGCAATTTCTTCTAGATAAACCAGTCATTTTCCAGCATGGAGTAGATAAGGTCCTTGCAATGACACCTGCAATCCTATGCACCCATCCCAGTGTCCAGCCACTTCCTGGCAGCCAGTGATTCAGTTTTCCATTTTGGAAACAAGTCCACTTCTGTTTATTCTTACTGATTGTTTTTGCCTCTTGTGACAGATGAAAACCATAGGTGTGCCAGATTTTCCAGTGGGACTTTTCTTGGGTGAGCCAATGACTAGTCCTGCCTGCCTGCTGGCTCTGCTACCTCGTGTGGGTCCTGGCAATGGTCTGGACCATCTCTGTTTGTGTCTGTCCCACATTCCTCGTGGTTTTATGTGTTGCCACATAAGCACGGAACAACAGAGATGGATAGCTATATTCTTGGCTGCTGGTAGAAGCAGGTCAGGTAACCAGAAAACAGACTTTCAGTCCAAGAGATTTCTGAGCAGTTCATGACCAAAGATTTGAATACCCCTGAGTTATTACATCTGTGTTTCTGCACAGGAGACTGTACATGTCTGAGATGTGCATGAAGTGCCATAAATCCATGCCATGTCTGTACATTCAGCTTGTTCTCCTGGAAGGATTTTGCAATGAGGCATTCAGCTAAATGCGACCAGTTGTGCCTGCAATTCACTGCAGGTACAACACACTGGGGGCTGAAAGGACATCTGTGAGGACCAAGGGAAGGCTGAAAATTGATTGAAAATCAGAGCCAGGATGTAGATGGAGTCTCAGCACTGCACAGCAACTGTGTGTCCCTCTCCCATGAGGGAGGGGTGCACTCACAGTCATTTGTGCTTGTTTTGATTCCATGTGAAGCACAGGTTTAATTTAGGACAGTTTAAATGGAGGTTTAAACATGGGAATTGAAATTAAACAATGGGATTGAAATTAAAGGGATTTAGACGTTCTTAAAGTCAAGCATGCTCCTACATACTTTTCTGAATTGGAGCTTAAAGGCCTTGAAGATTCTTAATGAAGAAATATTTTGCAATCATGCAGTAATTACTGTTCTTCTTTTCAGATCACTTGTTCTTGTGTGCTCTAGAAATATCACAGATGTGCTGGGCAGCTCTGAAATGTCTGTTTTTGCCAGATTAGGTTCAGCAAAGCCTATTATCTTCCACAAGGGGGGTAAATATGTTTATTCTATCATGTTTCTTTGGCTTTTTATTAGGTTGGAAAACACAGCAGAATTACCAGTGTGTTTCCCAACCAAAAATGTACAAGCACTTTTACAGTGCTTATCAATATATTTCCCACCACAATATGCCAGTGTAACCTAGTGAAAACCTCTTGGTTTTGGGATGGTAAGAAACAGGAGAGTTATTTCAAGATTTTGACTCCACTTTGCCAGTGGGAAGTTGCATGCTGCAAATTTTTCATCCTAAAGGGAGCTTGTTTCTCTCTTAAAAAAAAAAAAAGGAGAATAATTTGATAAAGATTCTATCTCTAAAGTTCCGCTGCTTTGTGAGGAAAAACCATAATAACCTAAGAAGTTGATTAAAAAGAAAACAGTCTGCAGTGAAAGAGGAGCTGTTTATGTTTTTGGATAGAAGGACAGTGAAATCAACAGTTTGGGAGTGTCCTTATTACAATTTTATCTTGTATTGTTGCAGGAAATCCATTGGCATCATTGATCCGGAAAATCCATGCTGGGTTTCCTGCTGGAAAACTGGAGGCTATTGAGTCCAGGTTTGGATGAATAATATGAGTGGTAAGGAAATCAAGGAAACAGCCATCTAACTTGATTCAGATTTCAGGCCCTCACGCAGAGATCAGATGGAAAACTCGCTGTATTTCCAACTTCTTATTTTTGGGGGGGGGAGTAGGGGGAGTGGGTTTCAGGGAGTTGGGGACTTCTCCCCTACTGCTTTACTGAAATTCATATCAATTTCTGTTTGAAGCTTCAAAGCCCATTGCTATGACCATTCCAGGGGAGGACAACACAGTCTTTACAGCAGAGGCAGTGATTTCATTTTGGTGCATGTTTGATTCCTGAGAAGCTGCTTGTTCTTTCATCCTTTGAAAAGCAAAAGTTTGAGGTTTTCTTTTCTGTTTTTGTCCTGAAACTTCATTGTTTCATTCTTTCATCAAAGCCCTGAATACTTTTGAAAGGAATTTTTTGATTAAAAAGGAATCTTTTTTTTGTTTGTTTTGCCAGACTTAGTTCCCTGAACCACCTGTGCCACCCTCCTGGCTGTTTTGGGAGCTTGGTTCAGCCTCCTGCCCCGACTGCTCCAGGGGCACAAAAAGCAGCAGGCAGGGCCAGCACGACCCTGGGGACACTCTGGCTGGCTGGGGGTCTTGTCCTCGCCCTGCCACTGCAGTGGGACGCTGGTGACTGGCAGGGGCACTAAGCTGCTGCTGGCTGATCACGAGCTGCCCCTGTTTTGCTTTTCCTAAGGGCAAGGGTGTTCACCCGTGTGTCTGCCCTGATTTCCAGTCTGGGTAATTATGTTCTGCTCCATGAGCTTCCTCCCGCTGGGTCAGGTATTTGGACTATTTGACTTCCCAGCTCCAGGACTGCTCCGCGCTGGGGGGGCTGCGGTTCAGGGCACGCTGCAGCATTTCTCCCAAGCACACATTGCTTCTGCCAGGGATAATGCAAAAAAAAACCCCAAAACCCAATCCTCTGGACCCCAGCAGGATCAGGATTTAGGGTCTTGTTTCCTGGTTTTGCAAAACCTTATTTAAATTAGAAGTGTTTACAGGAATAGTCTCGATCCAACCAGCCGCAAATAGCCTTGGGAGCCTCTGCAATGAAAAGCATAATATGAACACAAGACATTATTATTAAAATGGAAGAATACATAATGCCTTTGTACTTTGGGACAGCAGAGGACCAGAGCAAAGTCGACATGGGGGATAGTTTAGGCATAATAGGAAGAAACAGATGTAAACTAATAAAAGAAGGATTCAAAGTGTCTAACCATTTTCAGGTAGTCAAATATGAAAAAGTACCAGTCTTGTTTAAAAATAAAGAGTAAAACAATATTCCTGCTAACTGACATCTGGGTACCTGGCTTAGCTTGTTGAAATACCAGCAGATCCATGGTGAGGCAAGTTTATGGCTTCAGTGAGGCTCATTCCCACTTCCATCTCCCTTTCTCTCTCCTATATGTTCTCTTATTTTAATTCAAGGAATAAAAGAAGGGCTAAGAAATTTCCATGCAGTTGGAGGAAGCCCGTGCTGTGCTGCGCTGCTGGTAAGTGAACTGCCACACCCAGAGGGTCACCTCTCTCCTTGTGTCTGTTTTTCAGGCAGTTTTGCCACGCTTGGCTATAAAGGACAAGCCAAACCATCCTGGATTAAAGTCCTTAATCATGCTAGTTATCAGAAAGCTGCTTCTCTTCGGCATTATGTTCCCTTGAAGCTGAAAGGATATCAGTGTCCAGCTAATGCTGTTGAGTCACTAAAATTTGGTTTTTCTCAGACCTGCTTGGAGCACATCCCTGCAAAGGCTGGGGCACCTCGGGGTTATCACTGCTGGGGAGCACCAGCCAGGCAGAGGCCAGCACCACCACCAAAACCTGCTGTTCTTACAAGATTGTACCAAACCCATGTGTTCACTTGTATCTTTTATAACCAATAAATATAATCTCATCTTACCCTCTGTGGTAGAGCTTTATTTTTCAACCAGTGTCTCACAGAGCAGAACAGGAGCAGTCTGTGAGCTGCCCTTCCTCAGGAGAAGTGTTTCAACAAATCTGTGATTTGGTATCAAAAGGTAAGTTTAAAGGCAAGAGCTGCTCTCTGGTAACTGCTGGACTGCAAATCAAATTTGGCGTGGCAATTCCAGGGAAACATGAACTTAAGCAGAGGTGGGGAATTCTCCCTTCTTTCCTGTTTTTTATCCATTAGTGTCTGCTTTATTAAAAAAAGTGTCCATCTGCTGTGGCATCTTAGGTGAACTCTGCAACATCTGCTTGGTCATTGTGCAGTGATCTTGTGACAGTGTCTTCTAACTTCACTGGGCACAGGGCACAACAAGGAGTTCTAAATGTGTTTCTGTCTGAAGGTAATGACGAGTCAAATGATGTTTGTCTAACTGATGTGAACACTTAATTAAAGACCTACAGGGATAAAACCCAGGATAAAGTATGTGCTGCTTAGGGTAAAGTCTTGTGTTCCTTTCAGGCAATGCTCGCATCGACTTTTGGCTCCCATTGAGGACCGAAATATTGTCAGTATTGGTGGCTAATTCTCTTTGCTTTATGTTTATGCTGCAGCTGTTTGAAGTAAAGACAAAAATAGAGATTTATATGCAAAGTGAGAAACAACTGACAACCTCACTGACTGCAGTTAAGCCCAAAGTGACCCTGAAATGACGGAAGAGTCACTTTGGTTTGAACATGATGCTGCTTGGTGACAGCAGTGAAGGGACAGGTGATTTCAGACCATCCCTGTCCTTGAATAGCACGGGCTGTTCAAACAGGTAGATGAAGGTTTTGTAAGTATCGTCCTGTCGTTTCTTTGGAATTCTCAGGAATGGCCAAACAAGTTGCTACAGGGAAAGGTTAGTGTTTTGTTGGCCAGACTCTTGCTCCCTGGTGAGCGAGTTGCTCTGGCATTCACGCGCCGGCCAGCTGACATTGTGCCTCTGAGTGGGGACTGGATGCCTTGGATGGGACACTTGCCTCCACCAGACACATTCTGCCCGTGGTCCTTGGGTGTGGGCTGAGAGGACACCCGGAAGGTTTCCAGGCAGAGAAGGAGACCGTGGCTCCATCCCCAGGCCAGGTAGGAGAGGTGTGAGCTGGTTTGGCTGGAGAAGCGGTCCTGGCTTGCCAGAAAGTGGGAAGAAATCAGGGATGCTGCTCAGTGAAGGTGAGATAAATCATGATGCACGGGACATCATGGGGATGAGAATTGGTACAATAGCCTGAGCAGCTGGAACTGACCCTCTAGGGAGACCCCTGAAGTCCTTTTGAACTCCTATTACTACCTAATTGTAATGATTTCTGATGCTGTACAGGGGGAAAAAAGCAAGATGTTTTTGGCCCGTAAGCATAAGACCAACATTGGAACAAGTACTTACAGAGCCAGCTTTTAGCTTCTTGGAGATTTATTTGATAATCTGTGACATGTCCAGACCTTGGATCCCAATAAAACTTTGCAGAGCTCTAACCTCAGGCTGAGACTAAACAATTGGCAAAGGAAGAGCCTGGTGAAGGAAGGAGAGGAATGTGCCTAAACCTCTGAAAAATCTCTATTCCTCCTCCCGCCCCAGAAGGAGAGCAAATGGCAAATGTCCTGGAGAGGAAGGCGTGGAGTCGTGGCGAGCCAGATGCAAACAGTGAAGTACCACAAAAGCAAAAAGAAAAATATTTACATCCTGATGCAGTTATTTGGGTAGTTAAAAGCAGCAGTTTGAAGAGGATTCAGGATGCTGTGATCCTCTTCAGCCACAGCACTCACTTTCCTTACCTGGGGAGGGAAAAGAGCCCTCAAACCAGGGACGCTCTGCAGAGGGTACAGTTCCTCCAGGGACTGCTGGGACATTCAAGGGGATGTTTCCAAAGGCTGCTGCCAGCTTGGCATGCACCAGGAGCCTGTGAGTGTGAAGCTGTGGGGTAAGTGCTGCGTGGGCGTTGTGTTTGAAGGAAGCTGCCCTATTCCTCCTGGGGATTTCCTGAGGATCTCCACATGCATGCTGGAGTCCTCGTGGGCTGGCAGCTAATCCAGGTATGTCCAGCACGTCTCATGCATTCGGGGTGTGTGGCCGTTCTGCTCATCCCCAGAGCATTTCTGCAGTGGCTCTGGCATTCCCTGGAAGCACGAGCTTGGCTGGCAGCAGGCACAGCAGAGTCAGTGCACCCTGAGCCTCAGCAAACGGGGCTCAGCTTCCCACTGCTTTGGGGCTTTGAAAACTTCATGTGGTGGAGGAGGGTTTAATTTAGTGAAATGCTGAGCGCTTCGAAAGCATGTGAAACTGGGAGTCTGTCAGCCTCAGATGGGTGGAGTGATGGGAATTGCAAATGATTCTGTTTAAACGGAGCCAAAATTTGCTTCCTTTCCTCTTCAAAAAAAAAAAAAAAAAAGTAAATTCTCCAAAAAAGCATAGCTTTAAAACCCCTATTTTTCCCCTTTTATTTCTGTTATTTCTGTCTCAAAATAGTTTGCTAATATTATAACAAATTAGCAAACACCTTAGTTTTCTTTAATTTATTCATTGTAAAAATTTCCTCTAACTCCTGCTCCTCATTCAGAATCTATTTTTATGGACATCAGAAACCAAGGAACTTGCAGTGATGTTTATACAGAATATGTGAGCAGAAACTTCTTGTTGGGAAAGTTATTAGATAAATTTATAAGAAACCAAGGTTCACTGGGAAAACAGTCAGAATGTTGCTTTTGACTCCAGTATTGATTCATTGAGAATTAAAGTCTGTTCCCGAGTTTAATCCTCCTCCTCTTGCTAGTAAAAATGAGCAGCTGATGTGTGGGTGGCAAGCACAAGAAAAAGATGTGGAGCAGAGGCAGCTACGCTGCTGCCATGCGCTGGGACTGAACAGCATTTCCATTAGCAAGCCCCAGAAATTCGTGTGTTTATTTTCTGAAGGCTTTAGCCGTGCCTCTGGCTGGGTGTGTGAAAACCCCCTCTGCACAGGAATGTCACTGTAGCAAAGGCTGGCATGTTCTCGGGTCAGAAAAGCAAATGCAGACCTCAAATCCATCTTCCCAGCCGGGGCTAAAATGCAAAATTCCATGGGCAGGGCGAGGGGACCTGCTGCCATGCAGTGTCAGCAAGAAGGGAGCAGAGGCGTTAATTAAACAGCTCCTCCCTCTCTCAGGATCAGCTTCCAAATCGATGTTGGCCTCCCTGCATATGCACGAGGAAAGATGCAGCAAGGCTTCAGACCGTGCTATCAAACTGCTGCAACCGCAGCCTCAGCGGTGGCCGTGGGAGGGTCTGGGCTTGGTGCAGCACAGCCCTGGCACTGACCCTTCGGGGTCTCTGAGAGCATCTGCCTTGCAGAGGTGGTGCCTGGGGAACAGAGACTGTACCCACAGGTCATCCCAAGCACCTGGGAAAATCAGTGTCTGCTGAGAGCTCACTCTCCATCAGGCTAAATGTGCCTTTTCCCTGTGAGCGTTCCCTGTTCTCTGGGCATGGTGCTGGATCCCTGCTTTGCCCCCATGCAGGTTGGTGATCTCTTTCACTGGGCAGTAGAAGCAACAGAAGCCACATGGTTTGCTCTCCCTGTTTGACATTTTTTCCAGGAGAGACCAGGTAGCTGCTGCTTTTTTCCAGTCCTTGCCTCATTTTCAATGCCTTGTGAATGATCCCATTATTCCCTGCTGGACATACTGAAAGGAGCTGCCTCCAGCAGATGCTGAAGGACACTCATCCTCCAAAAAGTGTCAAGCCAGTCTTAAAAAGCACTTCTAAATACCCAGTATTGTGAATAGCTTAACTTTTGTTGCCAGGTTTGGGTAGTTGGCCCAGAGCTGTGCAAGGGGGGGAGTCAAGGCGTGTGTTTCTGAATGACTGGTGGTGCCTCCCCAGAAAGCTCCGCTCTGACCCTTCAGATTCAGGGCATCTGTGTGACCCCACCATGATACCTGTGACAATCCAGCTTCCTCAGAGCATTTCTTCGCCGTTCTGTTCTCAGAACTGTCTGCAGTGCGTTGCCTCCAGCATTAAAGCCGTGGGAAGGGCGGCGGATAGGGATTCCTCTCTGCAGTGTGCTTTCTAGTACAGCATCGCTGCTGACACCTGCGGTAGCAGCCAGCTGAGGACTAATGGCTTCCTGCATCTACTTTTAGCATTGTCTGCTGCTATTGTTCACTTTTTTGGAAAGGTTCAGCAGCTGGGAATCATTTCAGAGAGTCTGCCTTGCCAGATCCAAGGATATGAGTCCCACTCGCCATTGCCAGGCGGCTTTTAGTGGCTAGATAGAAAAGCTTTTCTCGCCCAAGAGAGAAGTCCCAGACGGTATTTGAGAAAGGCTGGAGATGGCAGGCTGAGGCGGCCACTCGCACGGGCCCTGTGCTCTCCGAGTGCCCGAATCTGCAGGGAGGTTTGTTGACCTGGTGGTTACATCAGAGCTGGAGTTGGGCGCGTGGCGCCCGTTCAAGGATGAGCGCGTGGCTGCATCCGCACGCGGCCGAGCCGAGGAAGCGCGGCCTGGCAGGAGGTGACTGCTCCTGAGCCCGCCCCAGCAGCACACAGGGACCAGGTGTGTTTGCCTCTTCCTCCTCTTGTGCTGAGCAGTGAAATCAGACATGCCGCTGCTTGCGCCCAGTATCTGGGGAAGATGCTTAATTGAGAGCTTTTGAAGGAAAATTCCTGAGATTATCCTCCGAGCAGCATTTTTCCAGCCCGGTGTTAGTCAGAGCTGAATCAGAGGAGTCGGATCCTCTTGGCCCTCTTGGCTCCCAGCCTTTCCAACCCGAGTGCCAGTTAATACTAACACTGCAATGAACTCGGGCTTGGTGCGAGCCGAATCAAACACCCTACCTCAGTCACAAAATAAGCAGGATATTCTTTGGACTGTGGCAGATCAGACACTGCGAAAACATCGGAGCCCTGGCACACAGCTGATGCCTCCGAAAATGACATGTCTTCCCAGTGTCTGATTGCTTGTTTTGATCTGTGCTGATGAAGACGGATGCAATCAGGGAAGCCGTCCCCGGTAAGCAACAGGGGATGTAAAACCAGAAGCCATTTTGCACAACCTGATGGTAAGTACTGTGCAGTTCCTGGCTCTAAAGAAAGCAAAGGCTGAGAAATTTCTTGATGTAGTTTCCTACCAGTTTGCTACAGGTTTGTGTCAGAGGTAAGGTCATGAGCTGGACAGAACAGAGATGCTCCTCTGAGTTTTTAATGAGCCAGAACAAAGATATTTCTTTGCTACCTACACAGCAATAGGAGATCAAATGCATGCCATCGCCGCAAAAAAAATTCCCTTATTTTAATCCCTGTGAACTCTTACATCATCTGAATGTACTTTATGACCAAAACCTCACCAGCTGGAATCTGGCTTTATGGAGCACTAACACACAGTTTTGTCCACGTTCTGAGAAACGCTGTTTATCTGCAATGACCATCCTGTGGTATTACCTCTTGTTTAGTTCGTCCTAGATCGTTAAAGCAGAGCTTAATGACTGGGTCTGCAGATCAGGCTGTGTAATAATCACTAATAAATCTTGGCATTTTAATGGTGACTGCTGTACTTCGGGTGTACCTCTAATAGTGTTTCTTTGAAAGAGCTCTGGCTTATCCAATGTTGATGGTTAATGCTGTTAAAATGTCAGACACGTGCAGCCTGGTTCTGGCACAAATTCCATGGCGACGGCACTGCTCTCTGATAATGTATATCATTCAAAGTTATAGCGTTGCTAAGTGCATTCCTCTCTTCCACTGCTCTGTAACAGCATTTCAGCACCTGATAGACTCTACCAAGCCCTGCGCCTATGCTGCTTCCAGAGCTCAGGGCTGTCAAATACACTATACCAAAGCAAACAAACATTTCCCTGACAAAATATTTCCTGTAAAATCTGGTCCTAATGCTACTTTTAATGCAATCATTGGATTGCATGTGTTTTGAATCTATCATTGTACTTTGAGCTGTGTCACCTTTACGAACAGTACAGGTGAGTTTTGCATATATATACTGCAAAATTTGCTCCAGACTAAATCCTGGCATGTTGTTGTTGTTTAGCTTATATTAACAAGTGACATGAAAAATAACATGTGTTTCTGCCCTAGAGAAACTGGGGTACCTGGAATTCTTTTTCAGTGCTTTTTTTTTGTGTTGAACTAAACTGTGTGATGCATACATTTATCCTGTTTCATCAGTGGGATGTGACATGACAGCTACAAATAAATGTCTTTGATATTTCTCAGACACTGGCTTATATGATAAAACCTAAAGACTCTGAGGACTACATGTGAATTTCAAACAGTGCCTTATGAATACAGAAGTGGGTGTCCTTGCCTGCCTGTGAATACACATGTCAATAAATTGTCATGAGCTCGGGGCAGAGCTGCAGAATCAATCACTGGAGACCAGAGAGAATCACATTAATTCTAACTTTGACTTTCATGACATTGCTTGTTTGTTTTTGCTGGGGGTTGGCTATGGAAGAAACAAAAACAACATTAGGTAGACTGGCTTCAAAAGCAGCTTTTGGTTTTGCGAGAAAATTCTGAGCTGGCACACTAAACAGACAATATTTTCTTAGATCTGAAATCTAAGAAACTGCATGCTTCAGGTTGGAAGTGTGAGTACGGTTTATCTGGGGGTTACACAAAACACCATTGCTAAAATGTGTGTGTATTTCGGGGGGAGAGAGGTGCCACCGAAAGGTTACTCCGTGAAAATTTGTCACTCTGCAAACGCCTTCTCTGTTGTGTTTCATTACTTTTTAGCACATGTGAATATGCAGCCCTAGAGAGCCCTGACACTGGATGTGTTTATGCCACATTCCAAAGGCGTTTTTGGTTACAGCTGGTGGCTGCTTTCTGAGTGTCTATTTGGATTCCCGAGTGGGTTTATCCTAAACCAAACAAAGGGTGAGGAGCTGCCCAAGGCTCCTCGCTCTCTTCAGGCTGGTCTTGAATCAGTGCAAAGGTGTTTTCAGTCATTGAGCTGAACAGGAGTGGATGTGGTCTGGCACAAAGCTGGATTTAACCTTTCCTTTTTTTTCTTTTTTTTTTTCAGTGAATGAGCTGGGGGAAAAAAAAGTGACATTTTCTTGATATTCTTTTTCCTCAGTTATCCATACAAAGAATTGAAAATCCTGAAGAATGGCTCTACCTGCCTCCAAGTACCTGGCTGGAAGTTTGGGGTTTTTTCTGTTTGTATTCTCTTCAGTAAGCACAGGTAAGTTTTCTTGCCATGGGGAAAAAGGGTATGGTTTGTAATGCTTTTTTTAATAGGTTTAAATTGACCAGCTTTTCACTCTTATTTGTATAAAAAGAGTCAAGGACAGAGTGAAAAAGCTCAGGAGAAAGCAGTTTTCTGGTGTGCCAATACTCCCAGTCAAGGGCAGCTGGAGTGGCAAACACTGAAATTTCTGAGCAGGTGAAAGTACCCTCAGCAATCCCTCACACTCTGCCACACATTCTTAAACCAAACACAAACCCAACAAACTGCCACAAAGAAATACCAAAAGAAACCTCAGGTCCTAATAGCTGTGGCTGAGGGAGGTGAAAGCCAGCATTTCCCTGCATTCCTCAAGCCCAGATGTGGAGAGCAAAAAGCTCTGGGCTGGGACATCTCTGTCCCTTGGGGTTTGTCTCTTCCCAGCAGTTCTTTTAGTGAGCAGTTGAGAGAAGGGGGAAAGGGGAGCTTGATTTACATATTCTATATACAGCTGATTTGGAGGTCAGTTTTTGTTTGAAATAAAGAGACCATATGTCTTGCCCCAAACACTGCAGCTGCATGAAGCAACCTCTCATTGTCATGCTCAGGCCCTTTTGGTCAAGAAGCAAACATTCAGTTAATTCCTTGTGCTGGGTAGAATTTGCACTTTTATTTAAAAAGTGACAATGAAAGTAATAATCAAGCTGTCAAGGTAACTGGACAGCTGGCAGAAGATGCTCAGCCTGATGGTGTCATTGGCACAGCAGATGCTGGTGATGTGCAAAGCTCCTGGTACAAATTGGTTAATGAAATTGGGAATTTGGGTCCTCTGTTTTTGGTTTGTTGGCTTTTGCTGTTTGTCATCCCAAACACCAGTGTAAGTTCCTCTTGATTTCCCCTTAGGCTTCACTGCCTGCCTCTCTGTTTCAAAATAATGAATTTGGGGGCACAAATCATCTTTTGAGACTGCAGGAAGCTCCTTGCATTCTTGCATATTCAAGTAAATAGAAAAATGAACAAGTTTTTTATCTTGCCCACCTCATCTGGTTGATAAATTATACCTTTACATTTTAATTGATTATTTTGGTTTTATATCACTTCTTATCATGAGCAAATTTTTTTATTATCCTTATTCTCAGGGAAATAACAGCTCTTTAAAAAAAAATTGTTGTCAGTGTGTATTGCAGTTATATTTGAACATCTACTTACAATGCAAGCCCCATTCCCTGTATAAAATATTTATGTTTTCTAAATTTATTAATTCTGTGTGTCTTCTGGTAGGAACCCAGAAACACCTCCTTATTTTTCTCAATTACTGTAAATTGGAGAAAGTGCCTCTGACATTGCTAATACAATTCCAGCTTCCAGCTGGCACAGTGGTATCAAAATCAGATCCTGGATGTTTATCTGTATCTGATCTGCTGCCTGGTAGATTATTGGCCCTCTCTGATTTACTTCATGTACATGGGAAAAGTCTGCAGAGAGACAAGGTCTATGCAGCCCACACGTAACATCCCTTGCTCACCTTGAAAACTGGTATTTATTGGGGCTCTGGAGACTTTGAGGCCATGGCTGGTCCAATTCTATTGTTTTCTTAAGATATGAAGCCGCTGGAGGAATGTGAGAGGAAAGTGAATGCAGATGGACAGATTTTGTTTCTGTTGCTGTGGAATTACAGATGTCCTTCAAGTTCCATGGTGGCAGCACAGAACAACTGCCTGTCGACTGCACCAGTACCAGGAAATGTTTCCTTGCTTGGATTCACATCACTGTCCTCCCCATTACCTGGAGGCGTTAGGATCTGTGGGGCAAAACCCACCCAACTTCACTGTACTAAGTTCCAGAGACATAACCCTGCTGAGGTCAAGGTGTTTATCCCATGTCCATTGTCATCGATTCGTCGGTCCTGTAGTTTTCTCCGTGGTGGTTTTGTTTTAAGGGATAAAAATCGGAAAGCTGGTGAGAACTCCCAGCCCTTTCTGAAGGCAAAGGGCTCATTGTTCAAACTTCCACTGACCTCAGCTTCCCAGGATTAGAAAGACTTCTACCCTCAGAAAATATGCATCACACGTGAGACTCTCACTCGCAGTTTTGTTGATTAGGGTAAGACATGAGGTTCACATACCAACTGAGGTTGTATCAGGGAAATATTTTATCTTAAATAAATAGTTGCAACATGAGACTCTTGGATGTGGTATGAGAGCTGTTCAGACTAACACGTCATGGCAGCCCATCACCAAATTTGTGTGTGGAGACTGGAGACGTGTGATCCCAAAGTGAATGAATCCTTATTGCTCCTGCCTGGCAAAGCTCACAAACCCAGACACACTTGTGAGGCTCCTGTTGCTCTCTGTTACTGGATGTACTGGCAATTGCTTGGTGCTTGGTGTTTTCATGTTAGTGTGATCTCTTTTTCTTTCTATCTCCAGCGAAAATATATAATGCAAACATATTTTGATACCTTTATATTAAAAAAAGCAGGTATTTGGGGGGCATTTTTAAAGGTGGTAGTTGTTTTATCCTTTTACCAACACCTTCCCTGGGCTTTGTGTGTAGATGGTATGAACAGACCTGAATGTCACTGCAGGAAGAGCTCAGTTAAAATCCCTTCTCAGTAGTTTTCTAGAAACTCCATCCCCTGCAGGGCTCCTTTGCATTGGGTTTTTCCATGCTTCCAGAAAACAGAAAACCATACAGCTTAAGCTGTTGTTTGTTTTCTTTTGGTCATGACCCGCATGTACCCTGCTGCACTGAGCATTGCTGTGTTCCAGGGAGTCGGCCAAGAGGGGGGATGCTGAATGATACTGTAAAGACGCCCAGGTGCAGAGCTTCCTGTCTCACACCAAACAAACCCTGATTGTCCTCACTCTCCATCTCTGCCCAGCAGAAGCAGCTGTCGCGTGTCCTGACAGAGATCCCGAGTTAGAAATCTGGAACCCAGGTCACAACGAAGAAAACCGCGTTGAGATCCGCAATGGCAGGAAGCTGCTTCTCTCTTCTTCGGCGACTGTCCACTCTATCCACATCACCGACGGAGGTAAAACGTGCTGCTGGCAGGGCTGGGTGGAGCCTGTTCTCCAGCGGGGCTGTTTAAATCACTGTGGATCACGCTGGGAGCGCTTCCTGCTGCTTGCTGAGGAGCGGGTGGCTGCTGGGGGAGCACGGCTTTACCTCAGTACGAGGCTGGGTGGCAGCTGAGGTGCTGAGATCCTTTAGCCATCATAACCAGCCTATTTTCTGTCCTGTCTGGAGAATTCACACAGGTAGCTCAGTGTAATGACCAGTTCTACTTCTGCGATTTGCTTCAAAAACGTATTTTTTTTACTAAACCACTAGCATCATACTGCAGTAGTTGAGTTATCAGGGCCTCAGGACAGGGCAGAAGCTTATGCGCCCCTTTGTCTCCTAGGACAGGGCCACAGTGTTGCTGGCATGAATAGCTTTTATTCATCTTAACTCTGAATTTCTGTCTCAGTTTTGAATGGGTCCTCTTCCAGGCAAATCTTAATTACATTCTTCAAGAGCTGGACTGAATAAAAACCAATGCTTTCAGGATTTGTATTGAGAGCTGTTTTGGGGTGTATGAACAGAATTTCTCCAAAACCGAGATGAGAGCCCAGCACTGGGTTTAGCACAATGATGCCACAACCTCTGATGAGCTGCTGTGTGATAAAGCAAATGTCATAACCTTCTCTACTTAGGAAAACTGGTCATTAAAGATGATGTGCAGCCCATCATTCTGCGTACAAGACATATACTCATCGAAAATGATGGAGAGTTACACATTGGCAGTGAGCTGTGCCCTTACCAAGGCAACGTGGTTATCATCTTATATGGGCGGTATGTATGCATGGTAAAATACAACCTCAGAACCTTCTGGCATCTCTCTTCCACATCAGGGAATGAAAATGTTCCTTAAAATTACGTGTTCTCAGGTATACTTACCATCAGTGCTCTGTGGAAAGTTCAGTAACTTTTTGAACAATTTAAATGGCCCACAAAAATTGATGCAGATTTGGGGTTTTTTCTCTTCTACTGGAACATGAACACTGGGCTCTTTGGGCATGCCAGAGAATCAGCATGCACCTTTCCACCACTCAAGCTGATTTTCCAGAACAGGCTTAAAACCTGAGGAGTTCTTTTAATCTGAAAGTTCTCCTCTCTAAACATCCTTTCTTTCTGTATGGGAGAGGTGAGCTGAAGGATAATACATTTATGTCTTGCAGGTTGGTATAGGATCTCTTAAAATTTCAAGGGTAGTAAATTCTTATTTAACAACCACTGGACCACTTAGCTCCTGGTTAGGGTCTTGCCTACCTCCAGAAGTCAAAAACAGAGATATGGCATTCAGTCTGGGCTGCAGGCCTCCTCTGGCCTGGATATAATGAATATAGCAGGTATAAGCTGTGTTCCAGATTGCTGCTGGTCTTCAGCAGCTGTTATTATTCTTTAAAATAATTTATTTTCTGTACAACGTGGGCAGCTCCTGATTCTTGAAATACCTGAAAGAAATGCACTGCAAATCATGAGACTTCTCTCCTCGGGTCACACAGCACAAGGAGAGAGGCTCTTTGACTCAGATACAAACCCAAACCTGGTCCCTTTCCTCCCTTCCTGCTCTAGAGCTGATGATGGCAGCCAGCCAAACCCTTACTTTGGACAGAAGTATCTTGGAGTGAGTAAAGGTGGCACTCTTGAGATCCACGGAAAGAAAAAGCTGTCCTGGACTTTCTTAAACAAGACTCTTCATCCTGGTGGCATGGAAGAGGGTGGATATTACTTCGAAAGGAGCTGGGGCCACCGGGGTGTCATTGTCCATGTCATTGACCCAAAGACGGGGGCAGTTGTCCATTCAGACCGGTGAGTGACCTTTCGGCTGCCTGCATGGGATGATCTTGGGAACCGGCTGGGGACAGCATCTCAGCAAGCTCAAACCCACACATTTTAGCATCTTGTTCAAATGGGTGTTATTGCATGTCTGTACAATTCCTCCTAGACCAGCAATCTCCAAAACCCCAGAGTGAGCAGTGTTAAACCTTGCAGTCTGTCAACTGGAGTTTAATCAATCTGGCTTTAACAGAACCCCCTAACACACCCTGCTAGACAAGTGTTTCTGCAACAGGGTAACATTACTGTGAACAATACAAAAGAGTCCTTTCATTATAGTCCTTGCTTTTCAGTTCATAAAGATGTGGTGGTCACTGCAGTAAATGTTGACGGGTGTTTTAATCATTTCAGGTTTGATACCTATAGAGCAAAAGAGGAAAGTATCCGCCTGGCTCAGTATTTGGGCAGAGTTGAGAATGGCATGATCCTGTCAGTTGCAGTGAACGATGAAGGATCCAGGAACTTGGATGACTTGGCCAGGAAAGCAATGACCAAACTGGGCAGCAAGCATTTCCTCCACCTTGGGTTTAGGTATGTGCCAGTCCTGCCAGTTCTCCCAGCACAGAGGCTTTATTATGTTCCTGAGATGTCCAAATAGTTCCACTCTTTCAAAGTCACAAAGTTCTTTCACATGGGAAAAAAAAAAAAAAAGAGGGCAACATCTCAATGTGGAGTTTTAGCAGTTAATTAGATAGTTTCAGATGCACTCAGAGTCTATATTGGGTAGTTTTATTAGCAGATTGAGGAATAGCATATGATTCACATTAAAAAAGATGTTTTTCCAAGATATTGTTCCCACAGGTTGCTTATTCCAATTTATTTTCAAGCCATGCCCCAAAGATTTAAGAAGCATATTTATACACACACAGAGGATTAGATGGGCTGAGCATTTGGAGGGTGCAATAATTGCTGTGCAGCCCTGGCTACACACATACAGACACACATACAGCACATTCCTCAGCTTGTCCAGTGCAGGTCTGGGGACTTGTGCAGCACAGAAATCTAGCAAACATGGATTTATGGTGTGGACTGTAAATATTTCTGTGGCCAAAACAGTGTCTGTGTTGGCACGCACACTGTTGAGAATACTTGCTATTTACCCAACTGTAGCCATTATATTTTTTGTGTTTATCTGAATTTATGTAGGGTTTTTTTTTATGAGGCACTAAGAGGGTGTCTGCAGAACACACACACACACACACACACACACACAAAATCTGCCTTGTAGGGAGAAGTGATTCAACACAGCAGCCTGTGGAAAGGGACATGTGCCAGCTGGGCACACACAGATGGAGCAGGATCCGGGGTGGCTGATGAAGAGGTTGTGTCAAATGTTACAGGGGCTCCTGTGCACCAGACAACACATTTCAAAGAATCAACCAGAGGGGTAGAAATAGTCTCCAAAACCAGGCTATCTCCATCAGTGCAATCCTTGCTCTCAAATCTAGACTCCATATTAGAGCCTAGTAGCCTGCTGGTTTTTTTTTTTTCAAATGCTGGAATTAGGGAAACAGAACCCAGAACATGATTTTTTGAACATTATACTTTTTCCCCCCAATTGTGCAACAGGAAGGAATTGATGGGTTTCACATATGTTTATAAAAGTAAATTGCACTTGACTTTTTTAGGCTGCTCTGGTGTTTTAATGCAAGCTTCTCATCACTTTGCCATCAATGTTTATAATGGAAATACCACAGAAATTCATCCATGGAAGTGTGACTTTCAGCGTTGCTATTGTTTGCAGTCAAAAGGCTAATCATTGCCATGCTGTTATCTGAAATATCACAAAATTGCATTCCATGAATTATAGAGACATGTGGATAAATAATGAGGTAGTAATTGGTCAACACTGTCTTCCAGCAGAATACTGGTGTGTGGAAAAATATCTGGTGCATTATTTACAATAACATATGTTTAGGAGTGTCCTTAGAGTTTAAGTTCATCAACTCTCAAAAACCGCATTGTCTGGATGGCAGCTGGGACCAGACTTAGAAAGGCAGTTTGATGGCACAGTGGAACAAGGCAGCTTAAGGTGTATCCAAGATTTTCCTTTCAAGCAAATTGGACTTCCACTTCAGTGTAACAAGATTTAGGCCTAGTGGTTTACATTTCAGACACATCTATAACTATGAGTAAGGATGTATGCACTTGACAGGTGCTTTTCAAAATTCTTTTGGAGTATCTTAGAAAAAAATGTTCAGAATGAGAAAATTACACACACGTGTACACATTTTACCCTCTGTGGCCAAGGCAGGCCCTGGCTGAGGAGAGCAGATGGATTTTTCTTTCTAACATGCCTGTCACCACTCACTGCCCAGCACTGGGGTTTGCTGGCTGGTCCTGCTGAATCCTGGCTGTCAAATCTGCTCCGCTCCTGACGATGCCTGGGGATGGCCATGGGCATCCCTGAGAGAATAACAGCGTAAGCCCCAGGCTTAGAAAATTTCTGTTCCGTGTTTTGTGAGGTGCCACTTGAGTCAGGCTGTGCTGGTTTCTGGCTGGGGTGTTGGCGGGGGTTATATGGGCAAATTCCTGTCCGTCTCCAGCTGCTCCATATTCAACCAGATTGTAAAGCTGTGCAACTCCCCCTTGCTGTAGCAGAGCTGATGAGCAATGCTGATTTATTCAGAAATGTTTCTGTGCTCCTGGAATCTCTTTTAATTGCCTATTTGCTGAGTCCAGAACATTAGGAATGAAAGTAAAATCTTGCATTCCTCTGCTACTGTTTTTCTTTTGAAAAGTGTGCTTACTCTTTCAGTGCGAGTGATTTTTCTTTTTCCCTTTTACTAATAAATGAAGAGAAAGCCTTTTTGCACTTGATGACATAGTTCTTCTCTTCGGAATTCCACACAAATATCTCCGGTTTGGCTCTGGACTTACTGGTCGCTCCACTTCTTATAGCCCAAACAGATTGCATGTGTCCTTATGTGTCAGGGTTGAACGGCTGTAAAGCTATTTTTAGTGGTAAAATAACTGGGAGAAACAAGTATTTTAACACATGAAATATGGCCAAACCTTGAGCTGCAGAAGTGAATAGCTCCTTACTCTTTAAATTATTTTTGAGATTATTTTTGAGGTAGTATAATTTTTTGTCATTTGTTTCGAATTTGGTTTACCAAAAGAAAAAAAAAAATAATAACAAAACCAAAAAATCTATCTTGACTGCTGAGTGATAAAGTGTCCTTCCTGCTCCCATCCCCCCTCTCTCCCTGGATGGAGATCACAGACCATCAGTGCCTTCGGCAATTGGCGCGCAGGCAAATTTTCCAGCAGGAGCATCTGGCTCGCTGGCAGGCTCCCGAGGCAGCGGTGTTGGCAGCTTCCACTGGGCCTGACCAGTGCTGGGGCTGAGGACACGCTGCTGGGACAGTGTCCCCTGGAGCAGCCGTGTCCACTGGGGCCATGGCACGGCGTGGGCTGCACCAGTGCTCTCCAGAGCCTGCCCCTGCTGCCCCCAGAGCAACAAACCCCAGCTCACAGAACCCGTGATTTGGGTGTGTTTCGGTGGCTCTCTGTCAATGTCTGTACGTGTATTTTAGTGGCTCTCTGTCAATGCCTGTATGTGTTTTATTCTGGAGCCCCAGGGTGGTTTGGAATTTCACTCGCACCAGTGTAAGGTGACCTGCATGACTCTTGATGCAATTGAAATGACTACAGAGACATGACCTAATCGATGGGAGTTTTTTGGTAAAATCAGGACAGTCTCCCTACCACCCTAAAAGCGTATTTTTTATTCTTAGTCAAGAGCAGATATGCCTGAACTACGTCTACTTTGAAGATAAAAACCTCCCTGACCCCTACTAATTGGGTTCACCCCCGAGGTTGGGAGGCACTTTAGTCGCTGTCTCCATTGCTTTCTCATCCATGTGGTCATTCTCCAGCGTGGCTGATAGTTATTGATCCTGCTTGATCAATAACCATCAGATGGTAATGAACTGACTTCTGACATGGCATCATTTTGAACAGACAATTCAGAGCCATAAACCTTTACCCTTGTTCAATGTTCAAAAGAAGAAAACTAGATATGCAGAGACTATCTAAGCATTTTTTATTGTCCCTTGCCAGCCAGTCTATTAGAAATTCTCATAGGCCGTTCCAAAGAAAATTTTCATATACAAGGTTTCAGCAGGAGCTAAATTTATTTAAGCAGAAGTGGTTTCATATTCTTCAATGTATACACATGTACACACACACACAAGATTTATTTTCAGGCTCCCCAAGGAGTTGCCAGTGTCTCTTGGGTCTGTCATACACAAGTTTCTTTAAACACTCATTTAAAAAACAAACACACTTGTTGCAGGCATGTTTTAAGTGGGGATTTGTCTTCAAACTTCCTTCTCTTCTGATAGATTTACTGAAGAAATATAGAGTGTTAAGATAATTTTAATTTTAACTAAGCTGCCTGTGACACTAATCAGACCATTTTGAATGTGGTGCCTCTGAGAAATTTAAGAACATTGGTCTATAAGAAGTATGCATCTCATACTTGACATAACTTGATCATTTCTCATTTTCATTTTCCAGGCATCCATGGAGTTTTATTACCATTAAAGGAAATCCCTCCTCTTCTGTTGAAGACCACATTGAATATCAAGGTATTTAATGCACAAAACCCTGTATTGACGTGATCCCTGGAAGTTACAGGAGTTACAGCTGGGATTAATTTGGTCAATGGTGTTTTTATTTCCCACTGCATTACATCGAAGCTATGAGGAATTGATGGTTTGACACATTTAATTGAAAGCTCTGTCTATATATTGCTTCTTCCCACTAATGCATCTGAAGCAGCTGAGTGGGGAATAGCTTAGGTTATCCAAACCTTCAGATAAAAGGTGAGATCCTGCACCATTGTAAATCCATGTAACTTCACTGAGCTCAGACACTGCCTCTCTTAAGACACAAATCTGTGGAACAGACCCAGTTCACGCCAGCTGATAATTTAATCAGTGTATCCTGAATTAGTAGCCTCAAATCCCCCTGTGAAACCATCTTTTTGCAAGCTGAATGCTTCTGAATATCTGTCTTCTCATGACACGAACAACACGGCGTGCTACAACATTAAATAAAAATAGCAATATGTGACAAATAATTGTGGGCTTTATCCTCTCTTGATTTTTGAAGATTTTTCTTCCTGATCGTCTATGCAGTTACAAAAGTGTCTGAAGCCTCATTGCAAGATCAGTAAATTTTTCTGGAAGTTGTGCAGGGCTAATTTTGAATAAGGTAGTTAAAATACGCAAATACGCACACAGACCATTACATTTTCAGCTCTTACTCTTATCGGTTGCATTCAACGATTTTACCAATTGATTTCAATGCTTTTACCAATGTTTGGGTTTTTTCAACAGGTCACAAAGGGTCAGCTGTGGCCAAAGTATTCAAACTATTCAAAGCTGAGAATGGAGAGCATTTTAATGTCTCTTCAACGAGCGAGTGGGTTCAAGGTAAGAAGTCTGTGGGGTATTTCACTCGATGGTAGACAGCTGACGAATAGGGTGAATCATCCTTTTTACTGAAATCCTTTCCCATTTGAGAAGAGTGGACTTGCTAGCTGCCATTTATGTCGTCACTAACCCAGTTAATGAACACTCACAGATTCTTTCCCCAGTTGTCTCCAGGACATTCTGAATAACTGGGATCCTTTTCCCTTTTCTGCACTGGGTATGAAATTCCATCTCCTGTGGTCTCAGAGATCACACACAACCTCTTACATCTCTTCCCTGCACAGTCATCATGTCCATGTTTCAGACAACACACAGTAACTGGTGCAACTCGATCTGAAGATCAGAGAAGGCAGCTAAGGCAGACACAGATCCAAAACCCATATCTATTAATAATGCTTACAGTGCACACGCCAATTATGAAGCTTTTAATAACTCTGCTCTCCCTTGGCTGGTTGCACTTCACAGCATCATTAAAAGTGGCTGGCAGACTGGCAGGAAGAGGCATGAATCAGATCATCAGTGAAGAAACCTGTGAATGATACCCGAGATCATATTATGCTTTGTGCATCTTTGCTGCGCTCATTAAGCTTGACTTTCAAATGACTATTCTTGTTTGCACTTGTCTCCAGATGTAGAATGGACAGAGTGGTTTGAGAAGCCTGACAAAGCGAGATCTAAGGACATGGAGAAGCTGTCTGACTTCAAAGCTGCTCATCCTGACAAAATCTGCAGGCAGCCCATTGATATCCAGGTAGGCAGGCTTGCCACTCGCTTTAGAGGGGCAAGTCTTCTTTGGACTGGCACTGAACCCCCAAAATAATTGTGCTTGTCAGTAATTTTTGTTTTGAAATAAAACACACCAATTATTTTACCACTCTAATGCATAACCAACAAGATCTTGTGTACAGTCTTGTATTGTTCTGAGACAAATTTGATAGACTTGAGCTCCTTTCAGTAAATTCTGGCTGCTGGCATGAAAAGGTGTACAGATGGGGTCATGGACAGCACAGATGCTATCATGAAATATGTGGTTCCCTGCTGGAAGATTAAAAGGAGCAAGCACATGAAAATTTCAAAGGTTTTAAATTGTCCTGGAATGGACCCTACCTAAAAAATTAATCACAAAATGTAACAAGATAGTACAACTACCAGCTGTAGCAGGTTGTCAAAAATATTGGTGAGCTTTCAGCCATTTCTTGGAGTCAATTGTTTTATCTCTGTGGAAAGAAATTTGAATTCTGTTTGGAGCTAGGCACTATACTTATGCCATCAGGCCAGCATGCTGAGGAGCAGTCAGACACCTTTTCTGACACTGCAAAAACCTCTTTAAGGACAAAAAACCCCAGCAAGAAACAAGGGTCATTTTTTTGTGTATGTTCACCATATACTTTATACGTCTACCCGGTAAAAACACTATAGCAGAAGCATTGTCTAGAAAAAGACAATAAAATCCTTCACATCTGTGCAAGGCTGAGCCTAAGGATCCTGCGTGCTCTGAGCCAGTGCAGTTGTTCTTATTCACAAGACTGTGGCTATTGAAGTAAACAGGAATGCTGACAGCATGAGTGAAAGTTTCCAGGGCTAGATGTCATAAAGAATCTCTCTTGAACAGAAAGGAAAAAACTGCCCTATAATTTTCTGCCAGGTCTTACCAAATCCACATTCAGTTCTGCTTCCATATACGTGTATTGGAAGTGACAACTTAGTTCAAAACAGGGGTCAGATGTTTCTTATGATACATCCCCTTCTAAAATGTGTGTTAAAACAGAAAGAAGAAAGATATTCTTCTGTTCTAGAAACAAATGGTTTTTTTCCTCTTCTGTGAAATAAGTTACTTCTTTTTTTTCCCCCATGCATATTAAAAGCGAGACATTTTTCAGTTTATCCTGCAGATCTTAGGGCAAATCCTCAGGTAGTGTAATCTGGTGCTGCTCATTGCTTTCATAAAGCTACACTGATTTATAGCAGCTGGCCTGCCCCAGCTCTGGTACATGGGAGAAAATTGAAGATATGATGATAATCACAGAAGCACAGCACAGCCAGAGGCACATTCCTCCAGCTGACGCTGCTAATCCTACACACGGCAGTGGGGTGGATGCATTAATAAGGAAAGCCTGCATGAGTGAGAGAATCAGGATCAGACCCTTCATTGAAAGATGGCTTTTCTCCTGGTGCCTTGCCAAAATGCACGTGGTATTTGGACTGCTCAATGCAATGCACCACGTTTTTGTGAAAGGGTCGAGAGAAATGTCAGCTATAGAGGCAGAATGTGAAATTTGACATGACCCTGAGACGTTGCCCCAGCAGGAACACCAGAGAGGTTACATATCTCACTGCTTCTTGGCATGATTACAGCCTTTTTTCTCAAGGCAGCTCTACAGGCTGGTACTTGCCTGTGAGAAAAGGCCACTTCTCCTTGTTTCTTTTGGAACAGGCAGCAGTATTGCAGCAGCCTCAGGGTTTTTTTGAGAGACTGATCCATGCAATGGAGAAATAAACCCCCTACCCCCTTTCTTCTGCAAGTTTCAGACAGAGCCCAGCCACAGGCAATGGAACGAGTGCAGTGCAGAGGCTTGAAGCTGTGAGTTCATGTGGGTGCAAGCATCCGTGTTCAATGTTTCCATCTGCCCTCAAACCAATGGCAGGAGAAAATCTAGGGCACCGAGGCAGATGTTTGTGAAGCTCACAAACTCCTCCCAAAGCAGGCCCTGGCCTCAGTACAGACACAGCAGAAAGGCATGCTCCTAAGCAGTAGCTGCGTGTGAGCAGCAGCTGGAAATGCCGGCGGGAGAGCACAGTCACAGGGGCTCGTCAGGCAACGGCTGTGCCATCACCCAAAACACAGCAAAGGCCTCTTCTGGTGGCACAGATGTTTTGGTGAAATCCCTTCACCTCACAGCAACACCTGAGTAGTATTTCCACCCTCATTCCAGGCAACGACGCTGGATGGAGCGACTTTAACCACTGAGGTTTTCTACAAGAGCGGCCACGATTACCAATTTCTGTGCCACGGCAAGGACCAGACAGGCGAGGGCTGCCGCAACTACAGAGTGAGGTTCCTGTGTGGCAAATCTGGTATGTGCCCCACCTTTGAAAGCCAGAGCAATGAACAGCAGAAATCCTGTCTTCCCACGACTGGCTCCTTCTTGGTGTCAGAACAACTTCAGTAATTTTTCCAAGCTAACGTTTGGCTGGGCTATGGACACCAACTCAGATAGAACGGCCGAAGATTTATCTCAGGAAAAATTCCTGAGCACTAACAGAAGCAGCAGGGTGGTTTTTCAAATACCCAGCAAGGCTGTGGGAAATATTTGGCAAGTTCTTCCCTGTAAATTCCTTGTCTTTTGCAAAAACACTTTGGGATGACGTAGGATTAGTCAATCAGAACGTGTGAAGACAACAGGGTTTGAAACTAATACTTCATTTTGTTGTTATTAATTCCAACACTGCTGTCCCTAACCTGGTCATTAGACAGGTCATTAGGATTTTTGGTGCTGGCAGGAAAAGAAGGGTGGAAGATTGTTGTTTTGCTGGAAAAAACCGTCATTAGGTTAAAGACCACTTGGCTGCTGTAAACAACAGCACCCAGCGCCCACAAGGGCTGCTGCTAAGTGGGTGTGGTGAGAATCAGCCACTAAGAGCTACATTTAAATTTATCCTGGGGTTAGTGGAAAATCCACCTGCCTGCGACTAAAGAAAAATACTTTCCTGTTTTCTTGCCTGCCAAGCCAAAGCCAGTAAAAAACATATTTGGAGGAGTTAACTTTTTTTTTCTTTTTAGCATGAGAAAATCATAATTTTTGGTGGCACTCCAAGGGGGAGGTGGGGAGGAGAAAAAAGCAGGAGCAAGCTTTTTCTGATAAGATTGACTGAATTCTCCACCCTTGCATTTTGGGTTCTCAGTGAAACCGAAGCTCACGGTAATCGTTGACACCAATGTGAACAGCACGATCCTGAACCTGGTGGATGACGTGAGCTCGTGGAAACCTGGAGACAGGCTGGTGGTGGCGAGCACTGACTACTCCATGTACCAGGCAGAAGAGTTCCAGGTGCTGCCCTGCAGAACCTGCAGACCCACCCAGGTCAAGGTAGCAGGTGAGACACTTCACCTTATCACTCCAACATTGCAGTTCACAAATTCTGTCATTTGCACTGAGGTGACTCCAAAAAGAATTCAAAAATGTTGAAAGACGCCTGAATTTGACGGCTGGTTGTTAGATGCTTTTGGGATACATAACTTTCGTGCTTGAAAACCATCTAACTTGATTTTGATTCCTTTCTGCCTTCCCTTTTCATTGCTGACTCCATTTTTGTCCCCAGGCATGCTATTGAGTGGTGTGTTTACTTAAGAGGAACAGATACAGGTTATATATTTGAAATTTTCAATAACTGCATTTGAAATACCACTTCCTAGAGAGCAGATGAGCACAGCTGATGTGAAGAGTGAGCTAGGGCAGGAGCAGACTGTGAGAGACTGTAAGGCTATGAAGTAATGTCCAGCTGGCTGCTTTCCTAAGTTTCATTTAACAAGAACTGTAATCTTACATTTTAGAAATACTGTTTTGTACTACTGAAGCCACTGTTTCCCGTTTACTGTGTCTCCAGAGGGTATTGCTTAGAGGTGATGTATTAACCAAACTTTTCTGGCAGCCAGTGAGTTGTCCTGAGCTTCTGCACTGGCGAGGTGGAGTGGCAGGGTGCTGCCAGAGTGAGTCTGAGAAGGAGGAGTGGGAGCCTGTGCAGAACCCCAGCGTTTTTCTCCTGTAGGTGACCAGCTTAAACATGAAACAAATTGCTTTTGATTAATAGGTTTTGTAGTCCAATGATTGTAGAATGGCCTCTGGACACCGAGTCCAATTAAGCAGCATAACTGTGACGAAGCACAGACTATTACCAGCATGAGCATGAAACTGAAATCCAGAGTGGGAGATTTAATCTTCACTTGAGTCTGAGAAGTTGTCTTTCCCTTCTAGAACCTTGTTTTGGCACACTGATAAGCAGAGCATGGAAATAGGACATGAACTGCCCCTTATCGGAATAGACGAGGATTTTTTTACTTCTATAATTTACGAAAGCAAACATTATTTTACAGTATAAAAATCTGTAGTAGCCGAGGCTGTCTTTCAGAGGCAGCATCTGCCTGGTGGTAAATCATGCATGTGACATTATCTTTGCACACTGGCTGTTGCTCTAGGCAGAAGTTTTGTCTGCATTTACAGTAAGAAGTTTCTGAGAAACCATGAGGGCACTTGGAAAATCCAATGCACCAGGGAGTTCACTCAGTTCTCTGAAATGAACCACTTCAACATTATCTCTGATGCAGCTCCTTCTGGAAGGTACCAATATACTTCCTTTGGCAGCTGCCTCCCCACAGAGCTGTGGCCATTCATTGTTGGAGATGTGCATCAGGCCAAGAAAAATGTTATTCACAGTTCGAATGTATCATGGTCTTATGACTTCAGATGTCTAGTGCTTTCAAAGAAGACACATTTCCAAGCTGAATATTTTTCTTGAGCAACTTTTGAGCTGTTGGACTCAGACTGGTATGATACAAGTCACATCATGAAGATGGTCTTGGAAGATTGCCAGTAAAAATAAAGATGGTGTAGGAATCCTGGGCTTCCCATAATCTAATGGATCTGTGGAATTAATGTAGTTACATTCATCTTCTGCAACAATGACAGCTAGGTTAGTTTAAGGAAACAAATAATGGGTTAAAAACCATTAAAAAGTTCATGTGAATTTCAAGTAAAGAAGCAGTGGAAACACTTGTTAAAGCAATTGTGTTCTTGGTCTCCGATTACTCTTTAGGAGAATTAGGACATTCCTTTTATTACCACAAATGACATGAACACCAGGGCCAAAGTCTCTCCCTTCTTATATCCAGGCAACTCTATTGACGTCAATGGGATTTCACTGATTATATAAATCAAGGCAAAATTTAGTCCAGTTATAAAAATCACATCCAAAACTTTCTTATAACAAAAACACATTCGCACCAGAAAATAAAATAATCTGCCTGAATCTAACTTCAGTCTAGTTGAAATAAAGCCTGGGCAAGGCTGAGGTGTCCCGTGTCTTCAGGAGCCAGGAGGTCCCTGAGCTGCTCTGTGCCTGGCCATGGTGTAACTTCATCTGGCCGTGGTGTAACTGCATCCACTGCCCTGTGCCACGACACGTAATTAGCCAGAATGAGGATCACTAATGGCCCCTGGCTGTAGCACAGGTGAGCAGCCCTGGCCCAGCCTGGCCTTGTGTGCCTTGGCCAGGCTTGCAGTGGGGTGCAGAAGAGCATTCATCATAAATGTCTGCCTGCCTTCTGCTGTGGAGGTCGGCAAGATTGCTTTGCTCCTTCTGAGAAAAGCCTTCCACACATACATTTATATACAGGGTCTCAGAGGGATGTCATTTGTAATAAGTGAAAAGGCTTAATTTTCCTAAGAGGTTTAGTTTAGCAGCTAAGAACTCCAAAAGCTTGCCCTTCGAAAGACAAATGATAAAACCATTCCTACCCATGATGATTTATTTCCCTTTTAATCTTTATTTTTTTCCTTTCTATTTATTTTTTAAATGAAACCTAAATGTCAGATCTGAACTACTTAAGAGTGTCTTTGTTATAAAAAAGGCAGAAAACCTCTGCTTTGTGGACAGCCAGTTTGGTGTGGCAGCCACTTGGCATACCAAGGTTTAATATAATTTATGCTCTCATAGTTTAATAGTATTTTAATAGACATGGTTTAGGATATTGTGCCAAATAAGTCAAACTCATTAGTTAGCTCATATCCTATTTATATTTGATACTTCCTGCTGAAACTCATACTTTTTTTACTTGCTAGAAATGGATTGATTAGAGCTTTTCAAAAGAACTTAAGGGAGTTAATACTCAATTGCCATCAGGTTTTAGGTGGATTTAGTTATTTAACTGTGGACATCTGCAAGTCTCAGTGTAGAAAGTGAAGGAGGGCACACAGGCTTGATCTTTTGCACTCTTTTACTGGAGTAATTGCACTAATGTAAAAACTGTGTCTCCCATGAGTAAGAGTGGTTTGCATGAGGACCCAGGTCTGTAGGTCCTGCTCCCAGGCAAATGGTCACTCAGTTAAATGGAACTTTTTCCTCCATTGCTTTCTTTGTTTAACTCTTTTTTTTCGCTTGTCATTTTTTGTGCCTAGATTATTTTCACTGTGGGAACAGATTAAAACTGTTTGATCTTCCAACTTCACAAGGTTTAGGGAGGGACAACAGTGCAGGGCAAAGGGAGGGAGGAGGGAGGGAGGAAGGAAGGAAGGGTTGTGTTGTTACGATAGAACTGGATAATAGGAAAGATCAAGTATTTTGTCTAGTTTCCCTGGGAAACAAGTCTTATCTGCATCTTGGTTGCTCTGTATGAAGTTTCTACTAGTGCTGATAAGTTTCAGCATGGAACAGAAATGATGAAATGCTCTTTTGTCCTCCTATATGCTCTTGATAAAGGATGAAAAAACTATTCGTGCCTGGCATAATTACTCCAATTATCCCACATACTGGTGAATCTATGATTACAAGCACACATCTCTTAAATCCTGCTTATTGGATTGCAAATATTAGAGAGATAAGGAGTTTACTGTGATCTTGTTCGTGCAGAGAACTTTGAGTTAAAAGTATAAATACATAGTTGTCTCACAAATTCACAGCCTGTGTCAGCATTCATCTGGCGCTGTAAGGATGGGAGAATTTACTCCACTATCAAAATTCAGATATTTTTAGAGATTTAGGGTGTTCCGTTTAGAGGTTGGCATCGTTTTGGCTGGAACTTGCCAAAAGCTCTTTTTTTAAAGTAACCCTGGTGCTTGAGGGCAGGGAAGGAAATCTTGTGAAATGGCCCTTTTTAAGAGTCTTTCAGAGCTCCTTCTACCTTTGGGCATTGCCTGGGAGCTGAGCTGACAGAATCCCACCCAGGTTTACATGGAAGTTCATAAGGGTAGAGTTTGTGCCTGATTGCTGTATGTCTATTTGCTGAAAACTTAATTTTCCACGTAAAAGTTATGAATTGGAGGAATATTTGTTGATTAGGACACCAGGCTGTACTGTGTGACTCAAGGAGCCAGGCAGCTCACCCAGCCCATGCTGTGTTACAGGCCTGTGGCTGAGGGATGCAACAGCAAACCCCATCAAGATAATTCAGAATAATGAGCATTTGAAAGATGCCAGTGTGAACATTTGTTTGTTATTAAATATAAGAAATAGGGGCATTACCACCAGTGATGACAAGTGCTTGGCAAAAATGATAAATCTGTCAGATCTGGGCTGGCATCTGCAATGAGCTGAACTGACTTTAAAGATGCCCTGAAGGATTCACTGTCGCTGGTTCATGTGGGTTGAACAGACAAATGGTGTTTAGCATTTCCCCTAAAAACTTGATTAGGAAACATCAAAAGATGATGAGACACTGAGTCTTATCCTAAGAGACCCCAAAGGAGAAGAAAAGACTCTTTAGAGAAAAAAAGTATTCCAGAAGAATCTCAGCTTTACTTTATCTTCACCAAATCCAGACCTTCAAGTGCCTGTTTCGCTTCTCAAAGGAGGATTTAGCAGCTTGGGCCATTTAGAGCCAAGGGATTTAGGAATGCATGAGTTGTACCTGGGAGGGTTTTCTGAGAGATCTAACTCACCAGACCTGAGCACTCTTCCACATCTGCAGCAGCTGAAATAGTTTTAAAATCCCGCCCTTCTCAGGTTTGATAAGGCCCAAGACCCAGGTTTTATGACTGGGTTCACATGTGGCAGGTTTTCCTGGATCTTTGTACCATTTGGAGAAACTCTGCTTTGAATTGCTTTGTTGACATAAGCATGCCCTTGATTAGTGGATCATCTGTGTTTATTTTAATGTCTATTTCCTTTTAATAATTACCTTGTCTTTACCAACAACTGGTGACCTCAATAGTCACTGTCTTGAGTAATAAACAAGGAAATGTGCTCATATTTTGCTGAACCAAGACTTCCACCAGGCAAGCCCACATATTAAGGAAGTTTTCCGTGTGAATTTGCATTGTGCTGACTGGAGGCACTGGTATGACACAGGCAGCAGCCAAGCCAGGGAGTTTTTCCCAGCCCATCACACGGGTCTGTTGTGGGGAGATGTGATCCGTGTCACTGCGAGGCTGTGCTTGGTTTAGATCATAACGTGGCACAAGCCTGGCTTACTGGCAGGGCAGTCTCTATCCATGAGGGATGCAGCAGCCCCGAACCCAAAGGAGCAGGTGAATCAGTGGCCTCAGGGCTTGTTAGTGGTTGGGAAATCACAGCATTGGCTTTGATGCTGAAGCAGCAACACATTCCTCCCACTTTCAAAGCACAGCGTTGTCTTTTTAGTATCAAACCACTTCAGTGCCCATTTGCAAACCCCTGGCTGGGGTTTGCCCACGGTCAGTGCCCAGGGTCTCAGGTATCCTGGCTGCTCTCTGGGAAGGCTCCATGTGCCAGCTGTGAGCAGCAGCCGGACTTCAGACTTGTGAGGCTCCCGTCCTCGTGTGAACTCCCTGAACTTGCCACAGAGCAGACTCTCCTGTGGGTTTGTTTCATGCCCACCACCAAACATGCCCCAGGCAGCTCCCTGGTGGTGCCACGTGTCTGTAGATGCCCCTCGCAGTGCTCCTGGTCCCATGGGAAGTGCCCGGTGTTGTAGTGCTGGTTCCCAGCAGTCATTTACAGCACTCAAGGGCTCCCGTGCCGGGCTCTGTCTCCCACAAGCTTCTTTCAGCCCCGCTGCTGCAGGCAGCTTGAATTTCTGCCTGCCTTGAGAAGTGGTTTGTTTTTCAAAACTCTATTAAAGGAGCTATTATTCAAAATTCGCTTTTACTTTGGAAGGGGATTGCTTTCCGTCTCTCCTTTTATCTCCAAACATGTCAAATCAGCAAAAGCATGGAGTGAAAAACATGCACCCGAGAAGTTATATTTAGAAACTGGTTAGTCCGTATTTAACATTCCTGTCAGTGCTTACCCTGTTTTGCATGTCTGGACTGGTGTTAAATTAAATTAAATACATGCAAGCATGACATTTATTATTCTAGAGCTCAGCACAGGAATAACAAAACTGCCTATCTAATTTCACTGCCACAAATCCTGGAGATGTGGCTTCAAATAGGATGTTCTTATGATATCTAAAATTCTTCCTGCATTTCAGTAAATCAAGGAGAGGTCAGCTCTAGGGAAAACTGAAAAATAACAGCTTAAAAATGTTTCCATAAGGAGAAGCTGTGCTCCTTTACAGACTCCAGCCTCGAGGCTCCAGCATGGAGTATCCTCTCATGGAGGGTATTCAAAGCAGTGGCTTTTTTCATGTATATGAATAAAGGAAGTGAAGCTGCTGTTTTTTGGACGGGTTGAGTCTGGTTTGGCCACACACCTGATGAGGCTCACTGCCTGCAGAGCAACAACACAGGCACGGGTAAGCCCAGGACTTTCCAGGGAGACAGTTGCAAAAGTGGGTGAGGTGCAGACCCAGGGTCCCTTGCAGCCCCTCATTTCTGAGATGAGCACGCAGCTCTTTGGCCATCACCACTCCCCTAGTTAACAGAGAGTGTTTTTCACATGATCAGATGATTTTGAAGGCAGAGGCGTCAAGGCAGGAGGCACATGTGGTGACGTGAACCCCGTCCCACAACACAGCAGTCTCAGAGCCAGGCAGAGCACTCACCCTTCCCAAATCCCAGTATTACCATCAAACTACTCTGCTTCCAGCTTCAGGAGAAGAGGGAGTGAACGGTGCTTGCCTATCTTTTTTATATACTCAAAGCATCATGTTTTGGTTAAAAATAATATTGTTTCAGTGTTCAAAATCCTCCCCTTGACCTGGCATTTCTGCTTAAGCATGAAGTGCTTTGCAGCGATAGCCAGGCTTCAGGCTTGCCATTTGTTTCTAATTAAGGATTTGAACGATTCTGTGGAAATTAAATACATGCAAGTGTAGCATTCCTTAAAGTTGAGTGTTTACTTAAAGAGTTTATTACTTATTTTTACTGGAATAATACAGAATGGAGTCAGTAAGATGAACCTTTTCCCAACTGACTTTTCTCTGCAAAAACCTACGGAAGGAAGGAGGTAGTAGGAATATGTTTGAATGAAATTACAACAAAGAGATGCTTTGCTTTCTAGACATCCCCACTGCCTGGACTTCCCCCCTTTCTGGTCAGGCCAGGGAAAGTCTTCTGTGCTTTTAACCCCTCCATGGAGGAGGGTGTGTGTATAAGATGTTGTGAGTAACTTGCCTTGGCAAAGGGAGGTGTGGCATGGGGTAGATGGAAGATCCCATTGACTCTGACTACACCAGAGCTGGAGGAAGCCTTGGGAGTAAGCTGGAGGCGTGAGGGTGGATCTAAAATGGAGAGGTTTGGGAGGACAGGGAGTGGGAGGTTTTACAGCCCACTTGGTGAGGGGCTGTGATTGTCCCAAGCCACAATTCCTACGAGGCTTCCTGCCCACTCTGCTCCTTGCTTGCATCAACAGCCATGGTGTTGATGCAGGATCTGACTGATGCTCGCCCCAGAGTAGTGCTGTGGGCCCTGAGCAGCTGCCAGTGTCTTACTGTGGGAAATGCTGTGCTAACCTTGGTGATTTAGACTTTTCAGTAGCTGCATCATCAGGGTTGTTTTTTGCATTGGAGCCGGTTGTAATCCAAAGTACGCGGTTCCTTTTCAAGGTAGGAAATGTGTTTTGTCTAATAGACTGTTGGTTTAACTCCCTGGATAAATGAAGCAACCTAAGACCAAAAATCCCACTTCCTCCACTGCAAAAATCTCACCAAGACCTTGGGTGTCACCTGTGCTCCAGCCTATCCTCCTCTGAGGTGTTGGCCAGCAGTTCGTGCTGACTCGGTTGCTCCTTTCATTAGCACACCAACCCCACCACAGGAAGCCCACGGGAAACCAGCAGCATTGGCAGAGTAATCCTGAAACTGCTCTGGTTCCTTTAGGGAAAGCCACATACCTGCACATGGGCGAGGTGGTCGACGGCGTCGACATGCGGGCGGAAGTGGGGCTGCTGAGCCGCAACGTCGTGGTGATGGGCGAGATGGAGCAGCAGTGCTACGAGTACAGCAGCCAGCTGTGCTCCTTCTTCGATTTCGACACCTTTGGGGGACACATCAAGGTGAGGCCGGAGCCCTTTGCTTGCCCTTTCCTCCTTCCAGCCACACCTTCACATACCAAGGAAGCCAAGATGCAGGAAGGGAAAAATGCCTCATCAGCCATTTGGCAAACAAGCTCTCCCCACAGCACAGCAGACCCACCCCCACCTGCTGCCTGTCCTTCGGCTTTGGAGTGCATGACGTGCCCCTGCAGACATTGCTCAGCCAATGAGGCTGGTCATCAACACACCTGAGATAAAGTCTCCACATCCCAATCCCCGTTTTCCCTAGATTTTGGTGGTGCTTAGCCCAGGAAGTTCGATTTGAACCCAGCTGGCTGAAACCCGTGGAGAATGATAAATACAAATTGCTTTCCTTCTAAAATTAAGTTAAATGTGTCTATGGCAGCAGCGGGGAAATCAAGGAGCAACTCTGGTCTCCTTAGCCACCATGCCCCTCTTTCCCTCGCCCTGCAGCCACACACTCCCCTCCACACAGTAAATCTTTCCAGCAGATACAGTGCAACCCTTCCTATGCCTGTGCTCCCTCTCCTTGCTCTCAGCAGACTTTTCGTGTTTCTTCACTGCTGTTCTTTTGTTCTTCAGATCGGCCTTGATTTTAAGGCTACCCACATTGAAGGTCTAGAGCTGAAATACATGGGCCAGCAGACAATGGGCCATTACCCCATTCATTTCCATATGGCTGGAGATGTGGATGAGAAAGGAGGCTACAACCCTCCAACGTATGTGAAGGATACCTCCATCCACAACACCTTCTCCCGCTGCGTCACAGTCCATGGATCCAATGGTTTACTGGTAAGGAGTTCCAATGTCTGCCTTAGAGATAAAGGCAGCAGCAAAAAAAACTTCCTCATAGCATGAATACAGCTTGATTTTTGCAGAATTATGTGGTTTTTTGTTAAAACCAATGCCTGACTCTTCCCACCTTGGATGTACAAGGAGGATCTCAACCTGCCAGGGTGGCACTGGGGGCTGTGTGTGACTTGGAGTGGACAGAGCATTTGTCAGGGTACTGCAGTGTCTGCAGACCAGCCCATCTCTAATGAGTGGTTGGATCTTTCCATAGACACAGAGTTTGCTATTTAAAGAGGATAATCAGAAGCTTTAAGTGTGCCTCGTCTTTCCTGTAATAAAGGTTTGGGTTTGCAATGCCAGTCATAACATTAAGCACTTACAGAGCTGTCATTTGCTAGAGTTGCACTCCATAACAAGAAATCCTTTAGGACAAATCTCTAGAATGACTGATGGTTACCAGACAAGTTACAGCACACCAGAGATGTCAAGAACATGTTCAGATTCTCCCCAGATCTAGGGGCGCCTTTGTTTTTGGGGTTAGGATGCTGGACCTGTTGTTTGTGGACAGAGAAGGACTTGTGGGTGATGTGATGGTTAGAGGCTGTCTTGGGCACCGTGATCACAAAGTTACAGCAGTTTTCTATTCTTGGAGAAGTAAGGAGAGGGGTCAGCAGAACAGCTGCCCTGGGCTTCCAGAGGGCAGATTTTGGCCTGTTTGGGAGCCTGGTTGACAGAGTCCCTTGAGAGGCAGTTCCTGAAGGGCAGAAGAGTCCGGGGGGACTGGATGAACTTTAGGAAGCAAATCTTAAAGGTGCAGGATTTCTCTAGGCAGAGGACTCTCACCCATTCAGTGAAATGGCAGTGTATTCCAAAAGGAAAAAAGTGTATCTGAGCCCTGAAGAGGAGAATTTGTACTGTCTAGAGCCCTGCTGCTATATATAACAGGGTTTTAAGTGGAAACATATAAACATATGTTTAAGTGGAAACATTGGCAGTTGTAACCTGGATGGTCACTGTGCATTAGGAGTTCGTACCTCTAGAAGTGCCAGCGTTGGAAGGGAGAGTCCCAGGCATAATTAAAAAGGAACAGAAGCTGAACAAAGGGTACTTAAATTGCAGTTCCAGAAGCAGAGCAGCCTTTATCTGCTATTTATGAATCCGAGGTTTTGGGTTTGACCTCTGTCCTTCTAAGTTTATAACATGATCTTGAAAACCTACCAAATGAACATGGCTTCTGAATCAAAGAGACATTCTGCTGTATAAATTATATAAGTCATTCAGGGTCATGTGGCATTTGCCCAATCTGAAGCTGCCAGTAGAGGGGTTTAGGACACAATTAGTGTGCAGAGTGGCAGGGCAGCGTTGCAGGTTTCATGTGTCACACTGTGGTGGACTGTCACCAGTGGCACCATAAACTCATGCTGTGGCTGCACAGAGGCTGCACAGCTGCTGGCGAGCTGCAGCTGCTTCTGCACCCAATGAGAGATCTTCATTCCCTGTTGCCAAACCAAATACCCAGAGCCTGGCATCTTTCTTATCAGTCAGATATATGGGTTCATGCAGAGAATTTGGAAATAGTTTTGCCTCTTGTGCTTTCTCTGGGCCACAACTGTGCCATGGGGGATCTGTGGCGTAGGAATCCATGTGCTCAAGCTTTTCCAGCCAAGATGGCATGGTGAAATTCAGACAGGCTGATGTAGCTGATGAAAGCAACTTGATTCTCTTGCTGTTATTGAACAACCACAATTCCCTAAATGATCATACTTTGCCTCCATGACAAGGCACCCAAGAGAAATCTTGTAATTTAGAACATTAGTTAGTCAATATAATCCCTCTTGACTTTAGTTTATCAAAATGTGTGAATATGAAGCTCTACTTATACTTGTTTTGGGTTTTTTTAACCTCATCATTATTGCTGATGGCTGAAAAGAAAGCCCCAGTGAACTAAAGCAGTCTGATCAAGTTTGTTCAGTTTTCATCACAGAAAACGTTGCATCACTTAGGTGTTGTTTCATGGCTCTGATACACATCTGCAGTCAGCAGCTGCGGCCCTTGATTCATCAGGTGATCCCACCACAATCTCCTCATCTGCTTTCTGACTCTAACTTCCTTCCTTTCCTCTTCCTTCTCCCCCAGATATATTCACAGACACCCACATGGGTCTCTGATGATTACAGTAGTTATTATAAACATTTCCCAGTTGCCTATTATCTTTTTACTTGGGCAGCACCACCTGTTTCTACATGCAAGAACACAATTTCTGCAAGCAGAGATGAGCTCTGTCTTTTCCCAGAGACATTCCCTCTGAGATCAGGTAGATCCAAAGTGTACTTTGCTGAGAGAAAATTTGCCTTAATGATGTGCACAAACCACACTTCGGGAATAGCCATAAAAATTCTGGCTGGACTATTAAACCTCAGCATAGCACAGCACTTAAGGATGTCCTTAACATCAAGCTGTTGATTTCAGAGGTGCTTCTTGCACAAATGTTGTAGAGTATCTGTGCAAATGTTTTAATAAATGGGAGAGGGGCATCTGTTGTTTTTTACTGTCATTAAAGCAGGCAGGTAATTTACATACAGGCTCTCCTGCTTGCTTTGCTGTCACTTTTCTCATGTCACTTCAGAGATACTCATAGATACTGAAAAGTCTAGGAGAAAAGAGTATCCAGTTATTTCTGATGACAGGCATTTTTCTGTGGGTCTGCACAGTCTGTTAGAAGTAGCTGTCTCAACATCAGCTCACCTCATTCATGGGCTATTCTGCACTTGTCTGTAAATTCATATTAGCTGAGAGGCACGGAGGGTCCTTCTGGACACAAATCTGTAGAAACGAGTTTCTCACTATAATTATTGTTTTAAAATGCAATAGTTGCCCAATGTTTTCTGTAATATATTGGCCAAAAAAACCACCTAGTTACACCACTGCAATCCCAGGCATGAAACTTTGCTCTGATTCCCACTCTCTCCATTGGATCCAAGCTTGCAAGCTAAAATAGAAGCAGCCACTGAGGAAGGAAATTAAGTGGGGGGTCAGTAAATAGTCTGGCAGGATCCAGGGGAGACCTGTACTTCATGGAATAAGAGGTTGTGCTATCTGACAGCTTCAGTGGTATCTGCTTTTACTAATCCAGCTATATGTCACAGCAATTGTTTTGCCAGGAAGGGCATTATCTGGCTCTAAATTACTCATGGTTAATGTAAGATTGTGGACTATTAGCAAGGTTTTAATCAAAGAAAAAATTAAATACATTAGAAGAGTGATTTTGGAACAAGCATCTCGTTTGCTATCCAAGCATTTCAGTAGTGAGCTTGTGCATGAAAACACGTACAGGGAAACAAGGCAGAGGTGACTGAGAGATGGCTTATGGGGAAATAATTAATCAAAAAGAAGGTGACAAATGCCTAAGGGACCAGACTCCTGGCTGATAACTCCCTGTTGTTCTGTGGGCTTTCAGAGATGAGTTAGGAGAACAATGAGCATTTGTTGGCTCTGAGCCTCCCTGCCAGTTCACAGCCCTCTCTGGCCCTGCTCCTGTTCTCTCACTGTTCTGGGGGATGTGTTCCCCTGGGATGGCAGCCCCTGCTTTGCCCCAGCTGAGTCTGGTCACTGCAGGTTTCCATGTCCCTGTCCTGCTGCAGTGCTGTGCTGGCTGGAAAGATAAATGGCCAGAGTGGCAAACATTTCTCTAGGGAAACTGCTTCCATCATCTAAATGTCCCAACACCATTGCTTATGTGTCTTTTCAGTATTACTGTCCCGTGAGAGAAACTAATAGGATTCGGGGGCAGTTTCTGTGGAATTCTGACATCTCTGTGGTTAAAAGG
Organism: Melanocharis versteri; assembly: GCA_013397845.1. Taxonomy (NCBI): domain Eukaryota; kingdom Metazoa; phylum Chordata; class Aves; order Passeriformes; family Melanocharitidae; genus Melanocharis; species Melanocharis versteri. Next base: position 4,354,531 of record VZTG01007483.1, on the reverse strand, counting down.
CTTCCTCTACATGTTGGAAACTTTCTTCTGGATGTTGCTTACTCTTCTGACATGTTCTGTCCTGTAAACCTTTATCATAACAAGGATGGGATAGTTCATTCTTCCGAGGGGGTACAGTTTAGTACATATGTTTTACACCTGAATAAAGAAGCCTAAACCTTGCAAAATCTATCATTTTATTAGACCAGGGAAGTTAGCAGTAAATTTCAGTGAGGTAGCTAAAAGGAATGTACCATTTTGCAGGTCATTTTAGTGATGTTTAATTTGCTGTGATGACTTGTGCTCAGAGATTTGAGTATTTACACTGGAGCATGGATACTGCATAATAGAAGTCTGTGTGGTTGTAGGCCGGTAATAGGTTTGGCAAGCGAAGTGTTTTTCCTCATGTGAAAACATATTTGTAATCATTTCAACACTAATCCTGGGATTTTATTTTAAATTGGTGCTCCTTGTTTTGGGAAAGAGGCATTAAGGTGACAAAGAATTCTCAAGCCTGTTTACAAAAGTAATTCAAGCACTTCAATGCCCAAGCACTTGGTCTCTCAGTGGCACCATGATGAACAGGTCTTCTATCCGAGTTAATACTGCTCTTTGTCCCCTGACAATTACTGTTTCATCAGAAGCATTTAGAGGAACACATTGGTGGCAGGTTAACCTTCGCTAGGGGTATTTCCTGAGTCCAAGGTGATTGATGGATGGTGGCTGATGGGAAGAGCAAGGAAAGAGCCCAGGAGATCCACACCTTCCTCTGGTCAATGGAGACCTGAAATTAATTTTCCATATCCCAGATATATCCACTGACAACTGACTTGCTGGACACACTTGCTGTGTGTCCAAGGGCTGTTGCTTCTCATCCTGTCCTATCCTTAGGTTTCAAACTCACATTCCTGCTCTCAGATCTTCCAGTGGTGTGAGGAGCGTTGTTTTGTCCAACCAACGGTGTCCTGATGTTAACAATATCCAAACAAAAACCAGAACAGCATTGATTAACACCAGCTGATCTGTCTCAGGGTCAAGCAAAGCTTCTGTCAACAACTTGAAAAGAAAGATCAGGTCAAACCTAAAACAAGCCAGCCTGTCTGGAAAACAACTTTCTGCCTCTCTGATAGCCTGGAAAAATATTTTTTTCATCTCAGCTGCATTTTTGAGTTGCATTTTATGTAGCTGCTCATGTAACTCCACATGAAGATGAATGAGCCCAGATGTGATTTGAATGTCTAATTCCTCTCTTCATCCCCCACCCTGTGTTTTTTCCAGCCTCATGCTAAGACAGTCTCTGATTTCACAGGCAAACAAAAGAATGGAATGAGCATTTCCTAGGTGATGACAAATTCTAATTAAGTGTTAGAGTTATTGCTTAGACTATGAGCTCTTAAGGGCTGAGAGGGTTTGCTTTTGGCTTTGGTTATAGACCCTGAGTTCAGAAGGGCACTGAGGCTCCTATGTGCCATGGCCGTAAAGCTTGTTCTAATTACGCAGTGGCTGAAGCAAAACACCCTAACACTGACCTTTGTTTTGCACACGCAGGTGAAGGACGTGGTGGGTTATGATGCTCTGGGCCATTGTTTTTTTACGGAGGATGGACCAGAAGAGCGCAACACGTTTGACCACTGCCTTGGGCTGCTGGTGAAACCCAGCACTCTGCTCCCCTCCGACCGCGACAGCAGGATGTGCAAGCTGATCACCGAGGGAGCTTACCCGGGGTACATCCCTAAGCCCAGGCAGGACTGTAGGTGAGTGGGAGCCTTCCTTTTCTCTTCCTTCTCCTTGCAGGACTTGCCCGTAACAAATAGCATTCTGTTATGAGATTATGTAGCCATCTGTAGGGGTCTGGGCTGTTTGCCCCGAAGTTGGGAGAGCAGTTTCCTTGGGGTCTTTATCCTTGTGCTATTCAGATGCCTACAGACCTAGGGTGTACTTTGAATTTTTTTGCATAAAGTCCATTGAGATGGTTCCCACCTAAAATACTGAAATTCTTTCTTTCAAAGTGCACAGCCCTGCTTTGTGCCTTGTGGAGTTTTGAACCCAATGGCTCAGCAAAAATTTGCTGAGTTCAGAATGGGCCGTGCTTTGACATTTGCGCTCATCTCAAGTGGCAGCTGATTTTGAAAAGATTTCAGTATCATCCATTTTGCCCTCAGAACAAACTGGGGTTTTGTTCAAAAAGAGGTATTTTTAACTTTTTCGTTTGGCAAGGGAAAGAGAGGAATTCATGCAATGCTCTTTTTCACATTTGTGTTTATAAAATACTCCTAATGTCCCCATTCATAAAATAAGGATTAATCAGCTATTGTGCCCATTTTCCACTGATAATTCATCTAATAGTCACAGGGACATATTTTGTGTGTCATTTTGAAGACTGTTACATGAATGAGTGGTTTCTACTGGAAAGGTGTTATGGTACTTTGATCTGCCCTATCTTCCTTTATAAAAAATTCAAGGTCTGATCAGAAAAACAGCTTGTTTTGCACTGGGCTTATCCAGCCTGGAAGTGCACGAGTACACCAACACCAGCCCCAGTGCAGGGATGAGGATGAGCACCAGCTGTGGCCCCGTCAGCTTGGGAGAGGCAGGCAGGGAGCTGCTGCTAGGAATCAAAACAATAGGATTGTGCCAAATGACACCGTAACCTGCCCAATCCATGTGGCTCTGAGCAATAGGATGAGGCTGAAAGACAGGTCACTGTGGAAATACACTGTCCTTGCCCTTGCCTACACAGCAGGAGGTGGTCTATAAATAATCCAAATTTGTTTATTTCTAGGCCAGCCATGCGCCCAAAATAGAAAAATTTTGCTATGTTTTCGTGATAAAGTAAGACAAACGGAAATGCATCAGCAAAATCAGTTGGCCTAAAGCCCCTGCGAAGTCCCTCATGGCAAGATTAAAATAGAAATAAGGATTTCATAGGTTCATCCCCTGCAGAAGGGCAAATCTCACCCAGCAAATGTAGGGGCCAGTCTGGTGGCTGTAAGTGCTGGATGTTTCCCGTGCCTGTTGGTTAATGAATTCTGTGTGCCACGGGATGGACAGTGATGGATTGAGCTGTCCTCCTTGATGGGAATCTTTCAATTAAGAGCCTTTTATGTGCATTAGAGAAATGGAATGCTTTTGTCCCCAAAGAAATGTACAGGAGGGTGGGAGCAAATAAAGTTAATGAATCACAGCAGCTCTTGGAAAAGGCAGGTATGGGGGTGCACTTGGAAAGCCCTTAATAGGCAATTCATTGGGTTCCTTGATTGATTAAACGAGTCTCTAATGAACCCGAGGGCTTATGGGGACGCAAAGTTCTTTTCTGTGACTTGTGCAACAACGTATTTACCTTATCATAAAACATGATTGACATCTGACAGCTTCATAGCAGGCTTGGAATTGCAGTCAAAATTCCTCTTTTAATACTTAGTGTTTTAAAAGATAAGGCCATGTTCTCTGTCAAACCACAGAGGACGCGAGGTATGAGAAGAGAAAGAAAAAACACATTCCTTTTGCCCCTAGGCAGGACCCCTTATCTGGGGAGGTATCGGCCCTGCCTGTGCTGGGGTAGGTTATGGGTGACCCTGGTGTGTGCTCAAAGTGTCATTCTCATGTTATTCTTTGTTTTCCTGACCTGCAGTGCCGTCTCCACCTTCTGGATAGCCAACCCACACAACAACCTCATAAACTGTGCAGCTGCTGGATCTGAAGTGAGTGCACAGGTTTCTTATTTGGTAACAGCTCAGGCCAGCGGCAGCCCTGCAAGGCTGAGGGAGGCTCTCACTGGAATAAAACCTGCTTTTGTGACACAGGCATTTTTGAAGCTGCTTGATTGAGACACACATTAATGTGGCTGGTGCCACCAGTAAAAATAATGGTTTTCCTTTTGCTCCACACTTCGTGTCACTTGCTGTTTCTAGAGCTGGATTTAACAAAATTTCACAGTGTGCAGCCTGAATAAATTAAATAAATGTGACTGTGGAGTCACAGAGAAGCCTTTGGCAATGATGTTGTTTATTGCAGTACAGTAATGGTGCTCTGAAATTTCAGGCAGCCCTAATGCTAATTCCACAGGCATTTTTGGTCACATCAGGAGCCCTTATTGTCCTGAGAAGACATAAAAACAAGAAAACCAAGCCTAAAACAGAGAGGTGTGGTCTTTCCAAAGCTTCCAAATCTCGAGTACCTAGATTAGGACTCCTTGATTCCTTGATAAATTTTTAGGCAACTAAATAAAAATTACTTGATTTTTAAGTTTCAAAAGTCTCACTTATGCTTCAATATTGATGCCAAAACTTAACTCAAGGCACCCTGAAGCTCAGAAGGGTGAATGTCAGTGTTCATGTGCATTAAACTCTTTGCTGCAGAGCGTTACACGGGTCAATGGCTGTGATCTGTCCTGAGATCTTCTGCCTTACGGCTTGTGGCTTTGCTGAGCTCTCCTGGGGCTAGTGCAGACCAGCAAAGCCTCAGATGTCCCTTCTCTCCCTCAGGAGACGGGCTTTTGGTTTGTCCTGCACCACGTGCCGACGGGCCCCTCGGCGGGCATGTACTCCCCCGGCTACTCGGAGCACATGCCGATGGGGAAATTCTCCAACAACCGCGCGCATTCCAACTACCGGGTGAGTCTGCACGCAACGGGAACTGGCCTCGGAACGAACGCCATCCCCGTGCTCCAGCTCCCCGGGCCTGCAAGCCATTAGTGCTGTCTGCTCCCCTCGGAGCTCCTGCACGCTTGTTCGTGCCTGCAGATAAGGCAGCTCGCGGGCCTACGCGGGAGCGCTCGGAGCCAGCCAGCACCTGCTCCGCTTGGCTCTCGGGCATCCCGAGCAGCTCTCCCCTCTGCTCAGGCTGCTTCCCTGCCCCTGTGCTCCTCAAATGCTGCCTGCAGGAGCATCTGTTGGCAGCTTGTCTAATTACACACCTCAACTGCCAGTGCTGGCAATTAGCTGAACAGCTTCTAGAGGGATAAATACGGCTGCTGTGTCTAATCGCCTTCTCTGCCTATTTACTCCTTAGCGTGCCATGTTGTGGGGCTGTGTGTTACTGAGGGCTTTAGACCGAAGCAGAGGGTGTATGTGTATGGGAATGCATGCAATTATGAGAAAAGTGCACCTTTGGAAATTTGCAGCAATTTTGGGGGGTATATGCAAGTCTGGATAGTCCTGGCAGCCCTCTGCTTCACGTGCTAGTAACGGAAGCTGTTCTTAGCAACATGTGAGTGACTTTGGCTTAGAACAATTGGAGGTAGAGTCTGGAGATGGAAAAAGCTGTAAAATTTATAAATATACTGTGATAATTGCATTTCTGTTTTCCTTTAGGCTGGAATGATCATCGATAATGGCGTTAAAACCACCCCAGCCTCTGCCAAGGACAAAAGACCTATCCTGACACTGATTTCTGGGAGGTAAAGTGTTTTGCATTATTTGGTTTGGAAAAGACTTCTCTAAAACACTGACTGAAAGCTATGAAATTGCCCCAAGGAAGCTCACAAGAATCACTGGAATGCCTTTGGGGTGGCTCTTTTTGAGGAAAGGTCTCCACTTAGATACACCATGACATTTCTAACTTCACCTCTCCATTCTCCTTTGTAAGGGACCCTCAACACCCACACCCCTCTGGTTTCACCCTCATTCTTTAGCTCTGAACTGAGCTAGCATGGGTGTTACATCTGCTCTAGGTGTTCCATTGACTTCCGAATTTTTTAGATAAGTGAGAAAAGTCACTGCCTGGTCAACAGTCCCTCTGGGCAGAACTTGCTGCAAGAGTTTCTTGGGAATAAAAACTTTAAGTATTTCTTGGGAATGCTATTGATTTTGTTCATTCTTTTAGAACCCACTTGAACAGGGAGGGCTTATGTCATAGGCTCAAGCTTTGATTTCAGATTTCAGTCTAGTTCCAAATCTGACACTGCAATAATAATCACAATTAAATACACAGAGCGATCCTTCATTTCTGCTGCTGTGGTGTAATGGAGCAATTTAGAAATACTGGAAACCTCTCTATAGACTGTATCATATCAGCTTACCTACTGTGGTCTGGAGGCTTCTGAGAATTCCCACTCTTTCCCCAGAGCTGGCCCCAGAGGAGGCCAATGGAAGGACTGCACTTGCACCCTTCTATCTCATTAGAGGTTGAGTCTGCCCCTTAACTTAGTTACCAACCCCCAGACACGTAAAAGGGCTTAAATACTCTCAAATTTCATAGCTTTCTTTCCTCACAGACCAATTGCCTCCAGCTGCACCCTAACCTAGATTCCCCCACAACCGCATTTCTTGACAGAAGAAACCATGTAAGGAAGAGAAACCTGCTGAAAGCCTCTGCTCAGCAGGGGAGAATGACAACTTTATCCTTTTCTCCTTCTCATCTCTGGGGTGTGGGTTACCCAGACTACTGTAGTTATGCACTGGGCAAGCATTACAGGGGTGGGATCAGTCTTCCTCCCCAGGGGAGCCCAGCCAGGAACTTGGATGTCAGTTATCCACATCACCCCGGCACCCTGGCTAGCAGTGATGCTAAAAGATGTTCGAAAGTGAGTGTTATGTACATTATTTTAATGCTCAGTTAATTGAAGCGATTAATTCAATGGTAAAAGTAGCTGCTAAAAAAATGACTTAAGAGCAGCCTGCTCTTGGGAGCCTGATGCTGCTTTTCCATGCAGCTGAACACGTGCCTTGGGGAACTGCCTGCTGCCACAGGCGCAGTTAGTGGTTACAAAAGGCAATTTCTCCCTTGCCATACAAGGGCAGGAATGGCCCCTGGAAGCCAAACAATTCATAATGGAGTCGTGGTTATGCTCGGGGATTACCCACCAGCATAGGCTGCAGCTGGGGTTATTTATTCCATTTTCCTCTTTTCATGCGTCAGGACTGAAGAACTGAATAAATGACTAAAGTTAGGCTGGCTGGGGCAAACTCTGAGCTAGGCTGGACAGTGACAGAGTTGGAGGGATTATTGTGCATTCAGTTACAGCATTAAATGTCCAAGTCAATTTCTGGACCCTGTAGCGTTCCTCCAGTTATCACGGATGTGAATGAAATTGGAATCCATCTCAAAATATCTGTATTTAACAATGCCTGGGGAATTCACAAGAGCTGCTACTAAATCTGTCTCTGAAAGTAAATTCACAGTGATGAAGCTGCCAAAGCAATATTCATTTACTGGAACCCTATCAGCCTGATGCTCAGTTTTAGATTGATGTGATGGCTTATTAAGCAAAGCAAAGTGCTATTGAATATCTGTTAGCAATTTGACAGCTTGGCCTCACTATCCATTGGTGAGGAATGAATTTTAATCTCTGGACCATCCGTTGCTGGCACTGAGTTGGATAGTCACCTGTCAGGTTTTTTAGGCTGTGTATTGTGATGGAGGATGCTCCTCCAACAGCAGAGAGTGGTGCCTCAGGACGGGGTGAATGACAGCCAAGCTCAGCATCGCTTTGCTCATATCCTGTGGCCCAAGCAGCGGCTGTCAGGGAGGAGCTGAAGGCACACATCGCTGCAGTTTCCACTTCTGTCTGATTTTTTTTGCTACATCAGGCCGATATTTCATCATACTCAGAACTTCAGTGTTAATAAATCTTGTACGTGTGTCCTGTGTAGTGGGAGTAGTGAAGGACATACTCTCAGCCTCTCTCCAAGATTTTTTAATTCCTTTCCACAGCAAGAAAAATTTGGCAGTGGTACTCATGGCCACAGTATAGCCAGAGTTAGGAGATAAGAATGCTCAAAAGGGAAAACAAAAGGATATTTATCTAAATAGCACGAACATGCTAAAGGATAGCAGTAAGGAATTAAAAAAATATCTCAAACTTTTGGGAGCAATAATAAACTTTCCATGCTTTCAGCAGTATATCAGCAATACAATACCGGAAAGGTGAAAGGAAACTTGGAGCAGGTCTTTACAACTGCCTTGCCTGGACCTTCCTTCCCTTGGCAGCTGGGTCTGGCCATCACAGCTTGAGTAGACACGCTACGTGGATGGACTGTGGTCCCAAGGCTGTTCCTGAGTTACCATAAACCAGATGTTTAGCAGGGCCATGCAGGCTGCAAGGCAACTTCCCTCGCCAACCTTTCCTCTCTCCTTCTGGTTGCAGGTACAGCCCACACAAGGATGCTGATCCTTTGAAGCCCAGGGAACCTGCAATAATTGAGCGCTTTATTGCCTACAAGAATCAGGATCACGGGGCCTGGCTGCGAGGTGGAGATGTGTGGCTGGACGACTGCCAGTGAGTTTTGCCTCATTTCAACTCTCAGAGTTCAGCCTGGTGTTTATGGCGAGCATAGCTGTGGTTCAGACTATTTGCATCGCTTTGCACCTTTCCTATGGCCAAGATTGAAATAAAGCTGAAATGTTAAGCCACCACAGGCATTATTTTACACAAACAAAACCTGCTTTGTCTGAGCTGAGGACCCCTCAGGTTGTTTCTCTGTGTGATGCTGACCAGCATTTAAAAATGGTCACAATACACACACACAGACACACAGATGCAAATAACTAAAAATAGAACCAAATTTCTTTTTACATGAAAAATGAAGTGCTTTGAAAAGAAAACAGCAAAGTGCACCACCTTTCCTGGCTCAGCCTGGTCACAGATCAGTTTTATGTGGTTCAGTGTTATGCTGAATAAGCAGGTACTGATGAAGCAGACATAAAACTGTGCATCACAGCAGCAAGGGAGAGAGTCTGGGCAAGTGCATGTTGTGCTCTTTGAAGGCCATTTCCTGTGCTGGCCAGAGCAGATATTTGTTTTGCACTTGAAAACAGATGATCTGCTGCAGTTTCTGTTTCTGAGCCAGGCTCCTGATATCAATCCCAGGAAAGAGGAGAAAAAGGAAAAAGCCCTTTTACGAGGCATATTGTGATAACCCTGGTGGGAATGGCTGCCATGCTGATATCTGGTGTCCAATTCCAGCCACAGCTGCCTTACCTTCGAGTGACCCAAAGCTCTTAAAGCAACCAGTGGGATAAGCTGGCAATGGTGACCTGGTGAGAATGGGCTGTGGCAGAACAGTCAGAAATGTCATATTGAGCAATACAGTTTGTGTTTCTTGTGGCCCACAAGTATCCAGTCCGCTCCATGGCCAGCAAGTGTTGTCCTCAGAGATCCCACTCAGGTCACCGGGGCATTTGCATTGCTGATGGAGCAAAGGCAGTGTGTGGAGGGTGCTAAAACACCAAGTGCTTTACGAGTTTCCAGCAGCAAATCTCCGAGTGTGTGTGAATTGGAGGAAGCAGCCATCAAACTGTAATTGTCTTTATAGCCAGAGTCATTTCCATTTCTATTGCTACAAAAAGACTTATGCATCCCATTAACGAGGCCAGCGTTAAGTGGCCTGCAGGGAAGCAAAGGAGGCGATAGGGTGGGAAGGGCTGCCACCTACAGACAGCAGCACAGTGAGGGGATCTGCTCCCAAACCGCTGCCGGGATCAGTGACAAACGTGGGAAGTGACACCGGCGTGAAGACACCATCAAAACTGACTCAAACTATCAATTCACTGCAGCCTTCCTCTATGCAGGAGTCAAGGACCAACAGCTGTGATTTATCTTATCTTGAAATTTCAGCAAAATAGAAAGATATTCTAATTTTTGTTTTTATTTTTAACAAGGAAGCTCTGATCTCTGTATTCCTGTTGATGAAAGAGAAGCCAACCTTGTCTCTTTTTATCCCCTTGCAAAGCTCTTTTATGGAAGCAGTTTGTGAAACATGAAGACAGGGAAGCACATTGTGTAAGGCAAAGTACCATTAAATAATAAAAGCTGGTTGGAGTGGGAGATAAGCATGATTTTTTTATCTACCAGAGAAAAGTGTGTGATCATTAGGCAAAGGGATAAAGATTTATCAGGCAAGTAAACTATGGCTAGTAATCACCATCTTAACCCCAGCTGGAGCAATCAGGTGCATGTCTGCTGCTTCATGTGATCTGCATATTCTGCAAGATGTGCCAAAAGAGATCTTCCAAAACTGGGCAGGGAACAGCATGGAAAAACCCGAGTTCCCACTGAGCACTGTATGGTAATTAATCCCTGCTGTCCTCCACTGGTTTGCTTGTTATAGTTTGACATGAACCAAGGCAGCCCCAAATCTCTCCTGAAGCACCTCTCTTCCCTTCGCAGGTTTGCTGACAATGGCATTGGCCTGACCTTGGCGAGGTAAGCTGGCACGGGCTGTGGGGCAGCCTGGGCATGGTGGTGGGGCTGGCTGTGAGCAGCCCTTTCACCTCCAGCCCTTTCTTCTCAGTGGTGGGACCTTCCCTCACGACGACGGCTCGAAGCAGGAGATCAAGAACAGCCTGTTTGTTGGCGAGAGCGGGAACCTGGGCACCGAGACCATGGACAATGAGATCTGGGGGCCTGGAGGCCTGGATCACCGGGGCAGGACCCTGCCCATCGGCCCGTAAGTTGGGCTCAGCACATCAGAGCACTCGCGGTTCCCGCTCCCCGCACAAACTCCAGCCCAGTGTGGCTTCCCCAGCGCTGTTCGTTTAATAACCATTGCACAGAAAGGATTTTATTTCATGTCTCCCGATCCCAGAGTCCTCACTGTGCAGCTGCTGCTGGCAGGTACATCCTTGCAGGCTGCCAAGACAGATCAAGCTCCTCTTTCCTTCCCCCTCCCCTTTGCAAGGGGATTTAAGAGGACAGCAACAGGACCCTGTGCTAGCAGGGCACCTCTGTAGGTGTGATCAGCGGTGCTGAGCAATGGGACAGTCTCCATCAGCTGCCAGGAAGGCTCTTAGAAGCCTCTTCCTAGGCTTGAACTGTGGTCATGGATGTGCTCAGTGCTGCTGTTACTGTTGCTCCTGGAAAGGACTTAGATGCCTTTGCTAAGCAGTTTTGAAATGGCCACTGAACTTCATGTGTGGCCTCTTCCTAGACCTTCGTCCTACAGATTGGTTTGCAAGTGCAATGCTTTTGTTTCCTGAAAACCCAGTTATCCTAACATTAGCCCCACAGTGAGCAAACAGCTCAGCTGATGCTTTTCTGCCACATTGCAGGCCTCGATTTTGCTGTCAGCAGTGATGCTGGAGGCTTATTATAAACTATAGCAATAATGAAAACCCATTCTGCTATGACTCTCATAATATCCTTTACACACACACATATACGTATATATATGTGGACATATCTCATCTTGGATGTTGTATGCAGAAACTCACAACAAATGCACTGGAGCAGGCAGGAATGCTCTAAGGGATCATATGAGGAAGGGATCAAATTTATTTATCACAAGTGAAATTTGAAATGTCTTATCTTAGCCTCTTAAAGACCTTAAGCATCTTGTTCATTTAATCAGTGTGAAAATGGTGTCTTCTTTACCTTGCAGATGATATCAGAAAAGGCTGATAAAGATTAATTAATCTACCCCTTCAACTCTTCTTAGCTCTATAGATTGTAGGACCTTTCCTTGTTTTCAAAAACATTTTTTTTATTGCAGTTAATTTGCAATGCTTCTCTCCAAGTCCCTTTGAAAGATGTGGTGGGACTTCTTTTAGCCCTGCCATTACTCAGCCCAAGGAGTCTGCACAGCTCTGCTGAGTTTCATGTTTCAATGCTGCAGAACTCATTTCTGATGACAAACACGAATTTATTCATCTTTAGGTCAATGCTTTGGCATTGCTGTAACTTCCTTCCCTGGAGGAGCACAGAATAAATAAAGATGATCTGTTCAACACGAGAGAACTTGAGCTGAACTTGCATGGATAAGGGGACTTCACAGAGCTGGAAAGGAGGGAAATCCCTTCTCTTCCAAAGCAGGAACTTAGGAGTCATCCTATGGGCTGCGAGAAAGGAAAGCAGCCGCGGAACAAGCGCTGTGGGACTGTGCGTGTCTAGAATGCATCTCCTCCTGACGCTAACGTGTCGTGACCAAGTCTCTCTGTCTCCTCCGAATGCATTTCAGGGATTTTCCCATCCGAGGGATTCAGTTCTACGACGGGCCCATCAACGTCCAGAACTGCACGTTCCGCAAGTTCGCGGCGCTGGACGGGCGGCACACGAGCGCCCTCGCCTTCCGCCTCAACAACGCCTGGCAGAGCTGCCCCAACAACAACGTCACCAGCATCCACTTCGAAGATGTCCCCGTGAGTCACCCTCCCCAGAAAGCCCTTCCTGCCATGGAAATGGGTTTGTGGGCAAAAAGGAGAAAATGTAAATATCTTGCGGTTTGTTTTTGCCAGAAGTCTAACAACAACAAGAAAAAGAAAATTGGATGGGTGCAATAACAAGAAAATCCAATTCTCTGTCAGGTTTGCAGCAAAATAGACACAGGCATCAGTTAAAAAAAAAAAAATAGCGACATTGAAGTGAAAATAATTTCCGTTTCTGTCCAACTCAGAAACTGAAGAAACAGCCCCCACTTTATTTTCAACAGTAGTATAATATTAAAGCAACAACAGAAGGAAGTCTGTTCTGAAAGGCCTGACTGACCTCGAAGCAGAAAATACTGATTTTGGGGAACAGCCAGTGAAACTGAGCTGATGCAGGGTAATTCTGCAGCCCTGCACACCAGGGTAATTCCAGACTCCAGTTCTGCAGACATAAGTGAGAGCAGAGTCCAGCCAAAAAGGGTTTGCCAAATTTTGAATTACAGTATGAACCTCTGGGTGCTGGTCTGAACCTGTCCTGGGGCCTGTTCTTTTGAGTTATTTTTGTATTTGTCTGCACAAATACGTGCTAACTGCTTTGCTGAGGTTCACCTTTAGCAGCTGTTAAATCCAACTGCCAAACATCACAAACAAATAAATAAATAAAGTGGTTGGGCTGAAATGATTTGTGTTGCTTAATTTTCAAAAAATTAGCAGGCTTGCTCACAGGTCAGGAAAAGTGCTGACTAGTGCCAAATATGATGGGAAAGGCAAAATTCCCCTAGAAGTGTTGGTCAGTCACACTCACATTGCACGAGGCAGGCTGGTGACATGACATTTATTTATGCTGGATAAAAATATCAGTCAGAAGTTGCCTGAACAGCCATTTCCCAGGGGAGGTTGCTGACTATTCCCCACATTGGTATGACTTCATGTGGCTTTGGAGCCTTAAAACTGTGTTAGCAAACAATCAGTGAAGTGGCTCTCGTGAAATCGCCCCGTCTCCTGAACCTTCCTCCAGAATTTTAAAACAAACCTTCCCACTGGTGAGGCTGAAATTCTGGCTTTTTTAGCCTTTCCCCCATGGTCAGCAGGCAAATGTGTGTCTGCTCTGCCTGACAAGCCAAACACACCTTTTAAGTCAGAAAATGGGTAATTTGAGCCACTGTAGTGACCAAAGGCATCCTTTGCTTGCACTCTAAGTGATGAATTCCTTTCTGGAGATGTAAATGTGTTTCACTGTTTTGTTTAGATTACCTCAAGAGTCTTCTTTGGAGAACCTGGCCCCTGGTTCAATGATCTGAACATGGATGGTGACAAGACATCAGTTTTTCATGATGTAGATGGTTCTGTGTCAGAATATCCAGGCTCATACCTGATCAAAGAAGACAACTGGTTGATCAAGCACCCTGACTGCATTGACGTGCCCGACTGGAGAGGTTCCATCTGCAGCGGGCACTTTGCACAGGTAAGGCTGCTTACCTTGCAGTATCATTATCAGTTTGGTTTATTTTAAATTTCTTGGCACTTTAAAGCTGGACCTGTAGGAATGGATTTTCTTCAGAGTGCTCAGTGTTTATTTTTCAGCATTTCTACACAGGTGGCTTTGAACGTGAGAAATGCTGTGGTACGTTTTCAGAAACTTTGGCCTTGGCTGCTGACAGTTCCAACAACTTCTGCCTGAAGCCTCCTGAGAGCTCCATGGGCATTCACAGATTAATATTCATAAATCCATGGGCCGTCAGCTGGTTATTTTCCCCTGATTTATGGAGGGAAGTGTTGCCCAGAGTGTCACGGGAAATGTGCTGATCAGTTGAAATTAGACTTCAGCTTTCATGGTCTTTCATCCTGTGTGTGACCACCAAACCATTCTCCCCACCACAGGAGCCCTGAGTGCTGCTGCCATGAGAGTCCTCCCTTTCCTCTGCTGAGAGTGCCTGGTTTTGTCTTGGGTGTTGCAACAGTTGGGGATTTTTCTGTGTGGTGCCACTACAGCCAATTTCTAACCACTGAGCTGGGTTTCAGGCTTCTGAAATCCAGACAGAAGGGTCCTTGTTCAGCACAAGTCAGATGTCTGAGGTAGATACTGTCCTGCTGCTGAGAGTTGCAGGATGCTATGGAATATCTCAGCCTCTGGCACATGCACTTGAACTCAGTGGATGAGGAAATGAGCCATCTTTTTTTTTTTTTTTTTCTGAAAACAGTTTGCTTTGTTGAAATGGAAGCCTAAGGAATTGAACATAAATGCACAGCCCACAGGTCCCTGCCAGCACACAGGGCTTGCACCAGCTCACATCTATTGAGTGTCTGAACCTTTCATTGTAGTTCATTAAACCCTTGGTGATTTTTTTTTTCCATCTAGATATACATCCAAGCCTACAAGCCAGCCAACCTGAAAATGAAAATAATAAAAAATGACTACCACAATCACCCACTGTACTTGGAAGGGGCTTTGAGCAAAAGCACTCATTACCAGCAGTATCAGCCAGTTATAACTCTGAGGAAAGGCTACACCATCCACTGGGACAAGACAGCCCCTGAAGAGCTGGCCATATGGCTCATCAACTTCAACAAGTGAGTGATCTGCATTCCAGCATTCCAGCCCAAGCATGGAACTGCACATTTTTAACGGGTGAGGTCATCACCTCATGAGCTCTTCCAGAAGGAACATGCTTATTACAGGAAGTCCGTTGAGTTCACCATCTCTTCATGAGACATCTCAGATTCCTGTTTCCTCCCCCGGGAAGCCCTGTAAGATAACACAGTCAATTTTTGGAAGTTCAGAGCTAATTCGTTCCTGGTGCATGGAAGTCACAGGTGTGGAAGTCAGGAGCAGATCTGACCTACGTTGCTTAGCTAAACCACGGTTGTTATGTCTAATTTATGTTGCATTGATTCATTCTAAACCATGAAAATTTTAACTGGACAGGAAAAAACTTATTGTGAACTATTTAGTTTGGCTTCTAGCACACCCAGGAAAATAATAGTTATGTTATAACTTGTTACAATGTGGGTCTTTGCTATTTTTAGGAACGACTGGATCCAAGTAGGGTTTTGCTATCCTAAAGGGACGACATTTTCCATTCTCTCAGACATCCACAACCGTCTCTTGAAGAAAACATACAAAACTGGAACCTTCTACAGAACCTCCCAAATGGAGAAACTGGAGCACAGATATCCTACCAAAGGATACTACTACTGGGATGAGGACACTGGGTAAGATAGCAGGCCTGGCTGATTTGGACATTGCTTTGGGAATGCTTCTGGAATTGTGAGCTGTTTGGCTAATGCCACTAGCGGGGATCACAGAAAAAACCAGGAAGGTTTTCTGGGAATGTGACCAGTGTTTAATTTTCCTGGGACTCCCATGGCTGCCAGTCATTCACAGCCTCTCCTGCACTGCCAATTACTCTGGGAAAGGCTTAGNAAAAAAAAAAAGAAAGACAAAAGCAAAGTGCGAACCATGAAACTTAACTGAAGACATGCACAGCCCGTATTGTTTTGAACAACAACTATTTACAAACACCATGACAGGGATGCATAGGAACTAAGTGTAAAGCCTGTTATTTTAAAGGATTAAAAAAATGGGAAGGAAAGAAAGACCTCAAATACAAAGAATGTATTTCTACATATGTCTATCACTATAGAACAGAGCTCAAAGGGTGTTCAGGTGCTATCTGATTTCTCTGTTTTACTTTCCCTGAGCTCCCTAAACCATTTCTGAGATGAGTGTTCCCTTTTATTTGCATGTGGGATGTTAGGCACTATAAAACACAGTGCCAAGGGCTGCAATGAAAATTATTGCAAAGCACAGGAAGCAGTCCACCAAAACTGTGGCTCAGTATTTTTTTGCGCAAAAGTTTGAAGGATGCTGTTTGCTTTTTTTTCTCCTGCCTGCAGGCTGCTGTTTCTGAAACTGAAAGCTCAAAATGAGAAGGAGAAATTTGCTTTCTGCTCCATAAAGGGCTGTGAGCGAATAAGAATCAAAGCTGTGATCCCAAAGACAGCTGGTGCCAGCGACTGTGAAGCCACAGCCTACCCCAAGTACATTGAGACACCAATAGTGGAAGTGCCAATGCCAAAGAAGCTCTCTAGTGCCCAACTGGTAAAGCAGCTGATTTCTCATCACAAAACCATTGCTCATGTAAATCTGTACTTCTGACACATATTGTGCCCACAGACATAGAAAACCTTTGTGCCAGGGTCAGTATTTTCTGATTTTCTGAAATGGTCCAGGCATATGACATAATACGAAGCAGATTCTTGCAGTGTGCAGAGAGCCACACAAGGCTTGGGCTGAAGCTGGATACTTGGTCTTTTGGGGCTCTGATGTGATGTGCCATGCTCTGCTTGAAAGCACAGGGTGAAAACCAATGAGCTGGAAGACAAGTTGGTCTAGTGAATATGATTTTGGAGCCTCCAGCTCCTCCAGGCTGTAAGAACAGCAGTGACAGACAGGGGACTGCATAGCTGAGTTGAATTATTCTCATTCATACAATGCACAGCACAGTCTCCTGTATCCAGTCTGGTTCTGGGGGAGGAAGTGGGGTATTTATCTGTTATTTGGGTTTTTTCACTCATCACTCTTGAAACAGGAATGCACAGCAAAGCCTTGGAGAGTTATGTGTCAGTTCTGCAAAGTAAGAATCACTCTGCCATTTGCTGAAACAATTTAATTGGTGACAGGATGGGCAGAGAGGTTGCCATCATGCCCAGTTTCATCAGCAATATTAATTTGGCAAGTCAGTGCTTGTAGCTCCCTTGCTGATTGTATTTCAAGGTTTGAAATGTTTTCAATGAAAATGCAGCATTCAGGTAATGGACATTCTCACTAAAAAATATGTTTTTTTCATTTTGCAAACAGAAGACCAAGGACCACCTAATAGAAGTAAAAATAGAAACTTATAAGAAACAGTACTTCCACCTGAAGGACGACTTTGCATACATTGAGGTGAGTGAATCCTCTCAATGAACTTAATGCGGTGCAATTCTACAACACTTGCTTCATCTTCATGGAAAACTTGTTTACAAAGTTACCACGGAGAATTAAATTTGGGTCATTTCTGCTTTGTATTTTGGGGGAAAAAAAAAAAAAAAGGCTGTATCTTCTCCTACTAGGCAGGATAGCAGGACCTCAGAGACCTGGAATTCTGCCCTTTGAAGCCAAGAGCAGTCCCGTGACTCAAGAATATCAGTGCTTCTTACAGGTGGTTGTTTTGCAATTGTGTTACTGTGAGAGCTCAAGAGAATTTTTCTCCCTGCCCAGGTTGACGGTGTCAGGTTTTTCCTCACTGAGGAGGGTATCCAGCTGGTTGTGATTGATGGACACCATGGAAAAGTTGTTGATCGAGCAACATTCAAAAACTCCATTCTACAAGGAATCCCAGCGCAGATAGAAAATTACGTCAACAACATCAAAGATCAGTGAGTAAATAATCTGTTGTCACTCAGGTGCAATGTACAAGAATGCTGCATAACACTCATCCTATTCTTGGATTTCATCACCCAACATGGGCCAGACACTCAACAAGTATTTTTGTGCCTGATGACTCCAAAAGAGCCCAAATGTGTGCAGGACATGCAGGCAGCAGCAGGATGCACCCTCTTTGATTTAGGGACTGATTGAGACCCCGATAATTTTCAGAGCTGCATGTGATTAATCAACTGCAGAGCTACATTTATGTTGTGGGTTACAGACAAACTGCAGACTTAAATTCACGAAGCACTGACCCACACAGATGTGCACAGCTTGCAATTTTTACTGCCTGTATGTTCTCTCAAATTGCAGATAATTCCACTAATAAAATACATTCCCCTTTGCACGTTCCCCTGCCCAGACCTAAAGGCTGGATTCTTTTACATTTTAAGTATGGGCAGCCAGGAATTCAGAGTTTTGGAAATAGGTGGTGAGTAGCCAAAAGATGTGCCTGCATCTTGGAGGACAATGGCTGCTTCTGCTGGAAGGAGAATTGGAACCACATCAGAAACCCATTAACCAAAGGGGTTGTTCCCACATTAGCTTGTGGAGTGCTCGTGGGAAGTGAATATATTTAATTGTTATTAAACCTGTTTGGATTTGAAATCTGATGTGTAACATTTAATACAAATATGAGTGCTTTGTAGACAAATTGTCTGAAATAGCTGTGGGCAGATTGACAGTTCTGGCATTTACTCTAGAGACTTGGGGGAGGCTTGAGCAGAGTGCCATGCAGGTGCAGTCAGATGTGCTTCTATTGTCTTAAGTAATCTAGAGGTTGCAAAAATCACATCACACAGTTACTTCAGGGAAGCATGGTAATTGCTCACTTTTCTTTCATATAAAAAATAAGAAGTCTTTTCAGAGAGGCCATCATCCTGCTTTACAAAAAACCCAACCTCAATCCTGGCTAAATCCAGTTCCTGGTCAGGAACAGTAGTAATAATATTAATACACTTTTTAAACAGAAGCACTCTGAAAGGAAAAGCATCAGGCCAACAAAAATCTCAGAGAAATTAATTACTTCGGGTTTAATCTGCTAATGAAAGAACAAGAAGCTACTTGAGACGTGCTAAGGGCATCCCAGGGAGAAGATAGGTCTTTCTGAGCAAAGCAGGATGGAACTGCAGGTTGGAAACATTTAAATAATCCTAGAAAACCATGTTTAAAAATAAAAAATGTGGCTTCTGTCTGCTTTCTAATGCGTTTTGCATGACTGGAAAAGTAATCTATGACCAAACCGTTGGAAAGCATCAAAAGCCATTAAAGCTGAAGCCACTGTAGTTCATGGGTGTCTGAACACACAGGCAGGAGTTACCAGTGCTCAGGACAAACAAGTGAGGAATGTGCTCTGACTCTTCATCCATTTACACGTCTCTTTGTTTCCTTCAGCTCCATAGTGCTGGTGACATCTAAAGGAAGATTCATTTCAAGAGGACCATGGACCAAAGTACTGGAGAAACTTGGAGCAGGAGAGGGTTTTAGGTTAAAAGGTAACCAGTTTTTAAAAGCTCAGTTCTAAACTCCCATGATTCCAGTGAAGGGACTTTTTATCTGCTTCTAAACTTTGACTTGCTTGCTCCTCTCAGCCTGTGCTCAAACACCCTGGGACCAGTCATTTATTTATTCAGAAAGGTTGTATCTACTGCAGCTCTGGGTAACAAGCTCAGTTTAAAACTGTAAGTGGAAAAAGAACTCTGGCAGTTGTTCTTAGGAGTAAATAATTCAGGGAGTTTGATTTTACAGATTAATTTTAAATAGAAAGGCCTTTTAATAATAGGAATGTTGAGCCTTTTCCCCCACTAAATGTCCCAAACCAGGATTTTTTACTTATCTGAACTTATTTTTAGCCGGTTTTCTCTTGAAACATTCTGACTTGATGGCACAAAGCATATTGATTTCAGAGCATCACATATTGCATTAGAATATAGCTCCACGTGCACATTGCTGCGATCAGATCACGAGCTTTTGGCATGATTCCATCTGTGTGTGTGTGTGTGTGTTATACTGGCTCTTGTGCACCTGCCCCCGTCAGCCATGGGGTGTAGCCATGCACACAGGTGGGTTTCTGGTGCAGCCCTGGCTCACTCCAAATATATTTGCTCTGATTTGCAGAAAAAATGGCTTTCGTCGGCTTCAAAGGCAGCTTCCGCCCTGTCTGGGTGAAGCTGGTCACCAGCGAGGACTCAGCTAAGATCTACCAAGCACTGCCAATTCCTGTGGTGAAGAAAATGAAGCTGTGAGGACACCCTGCTGTGCCTGCTGGCCGCCAGCACTGCCCCGTGGGACGGACGGACAGACGGACGGACGGACGGAATACTGACCGCTCTGCGCAGGCCTCGCCCGCCTGCGCCACCGATGTAGCATTTTGTTGTTGTCGTTGCTGTTCAAAAAGAAATCTCACTGTAAGTAGCTCGAGTGGCCAGACGTGACGGAAAAGCCTTCCTTCCCCTGTGAGCAGCGTGCGTCCTGCGCCGGCCGGCTCAGGCTGGCTCGTGCACCCAGCCGACTCCTGCAGTCCTGAGCCAGGTCTGACACCTGCACTGCCTCCAGGTGCTGCTTTCACCAGCACCCCGTGACAGCCTGACTCTAGTGCTGCCTCTTGAAGGGCAGTTCTCAGTCTGGAGACCATCGAGGACTGCTGCTTTTACCAGCCTCTAAGTTGTCTGAGGACTTTTCCATAGCGTAACTAGCTGCTCACGTAGACGTGGAATGCCAGTTCAAAGACTGGCTGACAATCTGGGGTAGAAAGAGTGTATTTGAGTGATTACCTGGATGCTGGGAAGCGTAACTGGACAGTCAGCATTTCTCCTAAAGCTTCTGTGAGGTTTGATCAAGCTCTTTGGGGTGTGTGGTGTACATGCAACCCACGGCACATAGCTGGGGAAGAGATGACAGAAGGAGTGGACAAAACATGCCAGCAGAGACTGATGAAGCCACGTATTTCTGCTTCCTCAGAAAACTGCGTTTTTCCTATGGATCAAGGAGTTTTAATGGTGGTTGTGCAAATAGGAAATTTTCCTTCAACAAGCAGCTGCAGGCTAGAAGGAGAGCAATGTCAATTAGCACATGTATTTTCTCAGCCTTTCCCATACAGCCTTTCCCTGTGCAAAACAACATTCAGGATCAGTTTATGGTTGCCAGTTAAAGCCATCCCATACAAGGCTTCCAATTTTTTGTACTGGAAAATACAAAATACTGGGACTTACCTTATTCAGCATCAAATAGGGTGAGCTGCCCTCACCTTTGCCAGGACAGCAGAGGGAACAGGATCAGACTGCTCTGCTGTGTGTTGCTTTCTGATCCTGTCCTTAGGCTTAAGATATTATGTCTTGGTCCTACTGCAAGAGTTACATGAGACCTGGATGAGGTCTTACCAGGTGGCTGAAGAATTAAAGTGAGAATCCCAATGCACTAGTCGGATTTCTTGTACCTCCCTTCCCCCTGCTTCAAAGCAATACCTGGGTAATGAAGGCAGAGCAGAGTGAATCAGGACTTTACAGGGGCATCTCTTGAAGCTGGGAAATTAAACATTACCTTGTAAAACACTGAAAGCATTTCTAGTGTTCAGTGATATTTCTGTCAGTTGTCCAGAAATACCACAAAGGCGTTTCTGGAGGCTGTGACTGTTCTAAGAAATCTAAGGGCAGGGGGAAGTGTGAAAGACATCATGACAAGCTTTTCAAACAATGTCAACCTTGCCCGTAAGACTTGGGTTTGTTTCCCCACTTTATCTCTGACTATCCCCATTGCCACGTAAATTATTCTAATTGCTGATGGCTACTTTATTTATGTAATTAAGTCATTTTTTCCCCCACAGTATCAAAAATGCTACCTTGCAGCTAGACTAAAAAGCAAGGATTTCGTGTGTCATTCCAAAGGCTGGGCAGATGCTGGTTTAGATCAGTTGCTCTGAACATCAAAGCCAGCATGAACAAAATTTAGATAGTACGGTAGGTTACATTCTCCTCAAGCCTCTCCTGGGTTTTGAAACTGGAAATGTTATTTTCAGACTTACTACGTAATTGTTTTGAATTCACTGAATGTCATGTGTATTGTATTTTAAAAAAAAAAAAAAGAAGAGTGAAGCACTCCCTCCCAGCTTCCCAACAAGAGTCTGTTAATGAGTGCTCCTTAGGTGTTTGTGCCGTTTACAGAGTGAATGGGCAACATTTGTAAAAGGCAAGTAAGGTGGGTTGTTTTTTCCTCAAAATTCTTATGATAGTTTGGGGATTTCAGAAATTATTCCATGAAAGAGTCAGTCTCACTGGTGGTTCAACCATGGTTATCCAAAATGTTTATCTGATGTCCTGTGGTGGCCAAAACAGTGCCAGATCCATGAAGTGAAGGGAAGAGAGTAACAGGAATTCCCTTGGGTCTGTCAGTTTGGGTTGTCTAAACCTTTTCCCTGCCGCTGATGCCGTTGCAGCAGTGCTGGTGGAACACATTTGCCTCCAGGAGATGGACCAAAGCAGGAGTATTTCTTTCATGAGCACTTAGCAGATGGTGGGCAGGAAAGCTGGGCTTGGAATGTGCCTGGGCTGGGATTTGGCTTTGTACAAGCCCCCGTGCCGGGGTTGCCCTCTGCGGTGCTCCACTGGCCATGGCCGTTTCCCGTCTCCTGCTCCCTGTAAGTGTGTCAATTCCCAGGAGCATCCCACCACGTGGGTCTGTCCCCTAGACCGGTCTGTTCAGCCTCTAGGAGCATGCTGGCTCTGTGCTGAAGTGTAGCTTCTGATTTTACTGTTTTGGGAATTCTCAAGGTGAAATCGTAAGGCTTGGCTCTAGGGAAAACCTTCTTCTTTTCCTTTCCTAAAAGATCTCACCTTATCAAGAGAAGAGAACTCTCAAGCAGCTCGTCCTGTCATGCTGAGCTTGTGACATGGGGCCTGTTTTGGAGCTGGGGAGGGTCTCCCACTGGGAATATGGGGTAAGGAATCACTGCAGGCTGTCAGCCCGAGGGACAGCAGAGCATGGTGGCCGTGTGCAGGGACAGCCACGCCAGAGAAATGCCCAGGGCTCCTGCCAACCTGCGTGGCCTGGAGCCATCCGTGTGTCCTCTGGAGACAGACTGGAGCCTGGTGCCATCGCCAGTCAGCAACAGCTTGGTGCCAATTGACTCCTGTTTAATCTCTGACTGTTCCAGAAACCGCACGTGCACACTCTGACTGGAGAATTCCCTGACTGCTTGTCCTCTGCCCACCCTGTACAGTCCCTGCACAAGCTGCAGTGACCCTCTCTGTAAGGTTTTATCACTGCAGGAGTTTCCCTGTTTGCCTACACAGTTGCCATTGGTGGAGTGGGGGTTTTTTTGATTGCGTTTTGTTTGTTTGTCTCTGTTTGTTTGGATGTTTGGGTTTTATTGCCTCTGTTCAATTGCTTGTTTTACCTGTCGCCGAAACAGCTGGTCCTTTTTCGGAGTTAGATGTTTGTACATTTTCTTATAGACTTTCCAATGAAAAAAGATATATTTTCTATTAATTTATTACAATGGCACTAAGACAACTAAATTGCAGACATATGAAGCATTTCTACTGGAGTTGAGCATTGTGCAGGTTGTTAAGGAGGTTGGCAATGTGTCTTTTCTGATAATCTGCTTTGCACTTGAAAGCTCTCTATGTCCACAGACCGTGGTGGTGCATTGACTGTCGGGTTTATGATGACAAGAGCTCTTGGGACGTTGTTTCCAAAAGATTGTGGCTTACAACTGAAATAACACGTAGTTGTTTGGAGTACACAATGTTTATCAAAATAAATATTCAGTGCAAATTTCTTATTTTATTTTTGCCTCCCTGCTTATTTCAAAAGACAAAACCCAAAGGGCCAAGCAGCCCCTGTGTGCATTTGTTGGCCGGTCCACACAGACCACAGCACATTTCACTGCCCGGTCACAGCTGCAGGATCTGAGAGAGGGAAGGGAAGGAGATGGGAATGGGGATATTACAGCCATGGGAAAGGCCCGTGTTTGGGGCAGATGGGGCACTATTGGGTGACCAGGAAACTGGAAATGCACCCTGCCCACTCGAGGGGCTTAAATGGAGATGTGAAGAGAGTTCCCCTCACCTCAACTCCTGCCAGCACGCAGGCAGACACCACTGCTGTGCCATTGCTGCTCTGTGTGTGTGTGCAGGTGTATTTGGGACTAGGGATGGGTGAGTGGATCTGTTACCTGAGATTGAAAAGCATAAAAATATAATTTAATATGTTCAATAAAATATAACATGTTTTAATATTTAGATTANCGGTTCTCTGTCCGCGCGCGCCCTCCGGTGGCCGCGCCCGGACTCGGCTCCGGGGAGCTCCCGGTGCCTCCCGATCCCGGCTGAGCCGCGATATTCCAGCTGATATTCCTGCGGATATTCCTGCGGATATTCCTGGGCACCAAGCGCCAAAGCGAGCTATCCCAGCTCCTGCTCCCACCTACGAGGTGTAGGGGTGCTCCCTCCGCTGCTTCACAGAGCTGTGGTTCTCCCCAGCCCTCCGGACCACAGGAAACGCTGTTTGTCCGCGCCTCCAGATTAAGTGCTTTTTATGCAACCCTTGCGGGCTTTCGGAGCAGCCAGTCCGTCACCCCGGCAGAAGCTGAGGCCGCAGTGATGTGTCCCGGCTGTCTGAGCCTGGAAGGCCGAGCCCAGCAGCCGTGCCCGGGGCTGTTTGCCACCGCACCTCCTGACCAAGGGCTGGGGGAGGGAAGCGTACCACCCACCGCTGCAGCCACACCCTTCCTCCTTGGGTGGCTTCTTCACAGAACACCTTCAGGAGCTTCTGCCTGTGGTGGTGCCTCAGCCGTGGAGCAGAACCCAGCACTCACTTTAAAATCAGAACACCAGGAAGAGCCCCAGCACTTTACAAACGGATCTGTTTGCAATTTCTGAGTGTAACGCTCATCTGGAGTGTCTCAGCACTATCAAGACATGGTAAAGGGCCTCTGATAAGGGAACAGTGACAGGACTCACCAGGAAATTGCTCGGGAGGAAGCCCCCTACAAATAAACCTCTCTCCTACTCTGCCAGAGGGTGTAATGTGAGATCACGATGAAATTACCAGCCCTACCATAGCCCCATCTCCTCTCCTACTGTGTTAGTGTAGGATGAGTAGTACAGCATAATGTTTCTTGGAGCACAGATACCTCACCTGAAAGCAAAGGCCCTGTCAGTTGATAGCAACACGTAAGGAAATGAATGCAGCTCATCTGACTTTTATTTCTGCTTTCCTGTAGACCAGCTCCAGTATTCAAGTGCTACAGCTACATCTCTTGAACACGGTCTGCTCTGATTACAAATCTAAAGTTGATCTTCTCATCCCAGAAATTGAGACTGTCCTGGCTTATCACTACTGGCAGAAATAATACCGTGGCTGAAAAACATTTCAGGCCTTAGTTGGGTTATCTGAGAACTGAGCAATATGGCTGAAATGGTGATGGCAAGTGGGAACAGAGGTTGGGAGCAGTAGTGATAAAATGGAAAGTGGTCTCGCCCTCATTAGGTTACACAGCTCATTAGTTCACAACAAACTGCCCGGTACCCACATTAAAGGCAAGACAGTTGTTTTTTCAAGATCTTTTGCTCAACTGCTGTCTTAAATGCCAAAGCATTAGCATGTCTGTGCTTCCATTAAGCTCCTGGCAACTCCATCCTATTCTAAGTGCAATTATCTGAAGTCCACACAGTGATTAACATGCTGTACAGCACCTGAAAGACAGCAGCTGACGATCAAGGGTTGGCAAGGCACAGGGTATGGCTGTGGATACAACTGGCAGGATGAATAATAAAATACTCATATAAAAGTCTCATGTAATTTCAAATATGCACTATTTTGGACACTTCTGAAATACCATTTTAGATGAGGGGATGAAAACTAACTAATTTCTAATTTTTTTGCAAAAAAAAGTTGAATGAAATGGAGTTGCAATAAGGACAAGTTAAAAAAATCCCAGATATCCAAGATGGCCTGCAGGCATGAATCTCAGAAATAATAGCAATTATCACATAAATACCCCTATTAAACCTTTTTGCTTATTTCTTTATTGACTCAGCAAGTGCTCAACCATGATCTTGTTTCCAGTACACCCCTGCACTACAATTATTTCTGTATAATTCAGTCTTCCTCACTACAGAGAAAACTTTATATGTTACAGCAAGACCCAGGTCACTTCATGGTGCTGTTCAATCCTTGCACCTTGCAAGGAAATTCCAGGGCCTTGCTGTTCACCTCTTTCCAACGCACACAGAGCCCTGACGACATGTAACTCTGCCACCAATTAAGGCAGCCAAGCTGATTTAAATATTAATGATTTAATGAGTGCTCAATGCTCTGGTCAGTGCTTCCCACAGAACTGGTGGGCAGGGTGCCAACACTGAAGTCCAGCCTCTGTTCAGACACAACTCATAATTACCTTTAAAAGTGGCAGATGTTACAGGCAGTAAAGATGGGCCCACAGTTTTTTTGGAGGTATCAATTAATTTACTAAGGAGAAAAAAAGGTTTTGGTTATAAACCTAATGAATTAGAGCATTCCAGTCCCTCTTCTGTGAAAAAAACCAGATTTGTCTTCTGTCCCACTGCAACAGAGACACAGCAATTCTGGAGTAAGAAAGAAAAAGGGTTTTATTTCTGAGAAATTGAAGCCTTTGCCAATAAGACAAGGAAGAGACTCCTTTAACTGTCCCATTTTCCCCATCCAAAATACCAATGTCTGTGTACTACTACTACTACTACTATTATTATTAATAATCTAATTATAATAATAAATAATTATTATAATATTATAATAATTATATAACACCAACTTAAAAATAATTATTGCAATTATTACTGTTACTTTAAATGATTAACAGATCTGGTTTTCCTGTCGCAGGAACAATTGATATAATGCTACTGATAACCCAGCCAGTATCAACACTGGTCTGTCAAGTGGCATCACACAGGAAAGGAACAAAGCATTTCCCATCTGTCCCTGGCTAAAGCCTGGCACTGTGCAATGCCCGATTGTTGTGTTTTACAGCAGCTTTTAAATACTAATCAAAAACTGCTCTGCACACAGCTCTCCTGCTCCAGAGCCACGGTGTGTCCAACCCCCTCCAACACCTGACTACTGCAGGAGATAAAATACCATCATCCAAAAACCCAAGTGGAGTGATTTTCCTTCTCGAATCCCAGCAGTTCTAGCCTTCCTGGCAATTTGATACTACCTGAATTCAGTGGGGTTTGTCCTGTTAAAAGAGCACAGTATAAACAGAAAATAGTGACATTCAAAAATAGTTCATTTTATCCCAGAGTAAGAATTACCACATAGAAGGGTATCAGTGGACCTAGTAGCACGGCAATCTTAATTAAGAAAAACATGAGAGTACCAATGAATTAGGCATTTTAAAAACAGAGGCATCCCCTCTATTCAAGCACAGGTTCTTTGAATTTCTATAAATATCCGATGCAATTAAAAGAAAAAACCTCTGGAAAAGGCAGCGTTACTCCTTGAATAAAAAAAGAAATGAGCCATAGATAGAAGAATGGAAATAATTTCTAAGGCTTACCAAAAACCCGTCGAGAACAATGGTAAAAGTAGGTTGTTCCGTATCTTTACAAAATGGTGGTTTAATTTATGATTTCCCTTTTGGGACAAAACTGAAAGAGTTCAGGAACAGTGGCAGGAAAGCAGACTCTCCTGGAAGTCAAGGCTGACCTGACTGTTCAGAGAAATGCTTTGACCACTCTAAGTTAAGATCAGAAATCCTGCTGTAGTTTGAGTCAGAGTAGTTGAAAGAAAAACCCAAAATCAACAAAACCCAGAATATTTTTTCCAATATTTTATTACATAAAAAGTTGATTGTCCATTGGAAATTCTTCACAAAGTGCAACCACATCCTGTGTAGTATCACTGATAAACTTTTTTTTCTGAGTAGGACAGCTGGGTTAAAAATTTAACAGTAGCTCAGAAAAGTTAGTTATAGCACTAGAACAGAGAAACCACTATGCTGGGAGGAGAAAGGCAGCAGATGTTTCGCTGTCATGAAAACATTTTCCATGTACCTCTGTATAGAACTGGAAAAAAAAAGGAAATAATAAGAGCTATAATTACCACCCTACTTGTTGAAATTAGTTCTGAAGGAGGTATCTGAATACCAAAAAATCTGCTACTGAAAGCCTGATAAGCCTCCAATGGAGACTCCATCTTCTGAGGTACTCATAGAACATTCGTGACCTTACATAAGTTTTTGAGGATATTTATTTTGATATATACATATATTTATGTGTGTGATAGGGTCTGGCCTTCTTAAATCGCCACCCAACATTTGGTTATGTAACATTCTCCCAGAACAAGTGCAACTGTCTCAAAGACTTTTCCAGGTCTAAAAGGCAATTCAGGTTATTCTTGAGTAATGAACTGTGACAGCAGAGAAAGACTGACTGGGGTAAAGCAGCTCCTGCCAGACTCCCACATTACACTTACTGGTGTATTTCAGTATTTGTTGAGTGTAAAGCATGAAAAAGGGAGAAGAAAAATGGAAGAGTAAAAGAAACCTATGTGAAGGCAGCATTTTGTGTTTTATATCAAAAAGCAACTGTCAAGTCATCACACAAATTAAAAACCTAAATAAAAAGCCAAACAAAAAAAACCAACCAAAAAAACCCAAACACTTTGAAATTTGAATAGCTGGCACAAGACATACCTGCACTTGGCATGGGCAACTGACTCAGAAACTACCAACCAAAAAACAACCCGGTCAATTGGCTGGTTTGAATTTCAACAAAGCTCCTTTTAACTACCAAGGGGAAAGACTCAATCTACTCAAATGTAGATTTGTGAATGACTGAAGTATCTATACCCGAAAGCTGGGCTATATCTATCATGCAGTAATTGTTTCTCCAACAGTCTCAAACCCAATTTGATCAAAAAAGAAATAATAACACTAGGAGAAGTACAAAACTGCATTTCCATGTGTTTCTGATCAAAATCTGGATTGTCACCTCTATACTGTAACTTTGAAAAGCAAAACCTCATTAATGTTTCATTTTTATAGTTTCATCTGACCTCTGTTCCTCCCTTGAGATGAGAAGCAATATTGTTTACCAAAGGTGGTGCAAACCCACAATATGTGACCAAATGACAAATTAGTTATGGACAAGAATTGGACTGCACATCTCAACCATCCAAATATCTACTGAGACTCTTCTCAACTCTGCTGCACATCTGCATTAGTAGTAGAATATAAAAAAGGAATAGTTAATCCTAAAGAAACAAATTTTAATTTTCCACTCAAACAGGTACAGGCCTGTTTAATGAAGTGTAGCTGCAAAGGCTTCTTTAATCCTAAATTCATACAAATATAATTAAAAATTAAATAAAATGAATCAACTGGAACCTTCATCAACATCATTTAGTCCTTACATACAGAAACCAAAGATGAATTATTCTGCCTCTTGAACACATAACCAAATGCAGATCTATTTAAAAGGTTTTCTACTCTGCAAAACAGCAAGTTTAGTGACATCTTTTATTTTAGAATAAGGACTCAGTCACAGTTTCATAGTTTTGATACTGAAGTATTCCACAAGATCAACCATTATGGTTCAATTAGGACCTTTGACCCAAAACACTTGGATTTCAGCACCTTAAAGAAAAAGTAACACCTTACTAGTATCGAATGAAGACAGTTGATACTGTGCTCATCCTCTGCAAAATGATGTGGACCACACTACTTGGTGCCTTTAGTCCCTAACTGGTAGTAAGGCAGAAGGGAAACAATTCTAAGCAAAGCATTTGACTGAATACAATCTGAATAATAATAAAACCTCCCCAATTACACAAAGTATTGGCTCCCATACGTCCAACTTCATAGTATTTGAATCAAACGGTCATTTACAACCAACCACATCAGTCAGGAATCTGTACCAAGAAAAAAAAACCCCACCAAAATCTGGTTATTAAGCATCAGTAAGTGATATGGCTAACTCAAAGTTTAACTCTGTGCTGTAACTAGCGCTTTGTCAAATATTTAAACAAATCATTGAATCAGTAAACCAAATTAACTTCAGAGTTAAAGCTATTCCTTCCAGCTCACTGCCTGAGTAATGGGGCACACAGAACAGCTGCTTCCACAGGCACAGTCCTTCAGCAGCAGGAGCAACCTGAAAGCCCTGGATTAATCTTCACTTTTCACCCTGACACTGCTCGTGCAGGTGCTGCAATCCCATTCACGTCTGCAGGGCACAGAGTGTCCCTCCTGTACAGATCTGGAGTGCATTAGCAGAGTTCCTCCCTAGTGTCCACCACGCTCCTAAGCACTGCCATGGATTTTTTGGGACACAACGGGTTGAGTTTATTCTAAAGAAACAAGCAGTCTAACCAAACATGTCCTAAACCCTGTAATTTCGGGCATTTTTGGCCACTATTCTTTGCAACTTTGGGCAGTTTTGTGCCAACTGTGTCTATCAAAGCATCTTCCAAGAGAATCTTTTCACACTGCACTTGGCTCTCTGACAGCAGCTGTGAATCCATGATTTGCACACCCAAGATGGACACAGCTACTACAGATGAACATCAGTGTATTCTGAGACCATAATTCTTCTTTTCCACTTAAATTAAGCTTGTGATGTTAAACACACAGATTTGTATGCTAGTTTTAAACAACAACAAAAGCATAAAAAAATTACAAACTAAAGCAGTCAATTGCTGGCATGAAGCATTACCTTTCCTGTAACTAAACAAATGGCCAACAGCAGTGAGTAAACTGGTGAATTTCAACACAGATTTAAGCCTCAGTCTCTGCTTCCTTCCTCCCCACACCAAAACCCAGGACTCATCATGAGATTCCCTTCAAGGAGCAGCAGAGCAGGATTCAGTCCGGGTACCGTGGCTGTCATAGCTCCTCTCTCTGGTTGGTTGCTCGGTTGTCCTCTTTGACACCGTTAGATTTCTTCTCTGTGTCTTTTTTCTTCTTTACTTTTTCAGGTTTTGTTTTGTTTTTCACTTTCTCATTCCCGTCTGCTCCTTTGCCAGGGTAAACCTGACCTTCCAGAGTAACATCTGCACACCTTTCCTGATTTACCAGGAAGTCTTTGATCTCCCAGGCGTAGCCACCATCCCGCAGCATGAAGATGGCCCGATTGGAGCCAACAATAAACCTAGAGGAAAAATCCATATTTTTTTCAGTTAACTCTGTGCTTTTCAAACACTCCAGCATTTGCTCAGAGAGCCTCCATGCCTGAGGCATATGTTTAAGGGCAAGAAGCTGGTCTAGTTGTTGCCTGGGGATGGGGACAAGTGAACAATCTTCTAGGGCATTTAAAAATAAAATGTACGAAGCATATAAATAAATAACCAAGGAGGTAAGAATAAACAAATTTAGAACTAATTTGGCACCATGTAAAATCCACTAATGAGCATTAAATTTGCTTTATACACTACTGCAACCCTTCTCACCCTCAATACAAGAGCGCAATATTCCTCTGTTTAAAAATGATGCTCTCTCCCGGGGAGAAAAAGAGTCACATTTTTCAGCAGGGGAACAAAAAGCCTTTTGTGGTGACAAGTCTTCAGAGCGTGACGTTTTCCATCAAGCACATAGAGGCAAACTACTGCAGCTAGAACTGATAAATAGCTGAACCACAGTGAGATAAAAAGAATCTGGGCTATACACATACATGGTGCACAAGCATTGAAGAGGTTTCTGCACTACACCACAAGTTTTGACACAACTGACAAAGAAACAGAGAAATAGTAATGGATGATGGAGGTGGGGAACAGCAAAGGATGAACAGTTGAAAAGGTTTTCAGGAAGAAAGAAAGGGTTCTGCAAAGGCAAGAACTTTACCCTTGTGCAGAGCAGCTCACCTCTGCACGTCGTAGTTTGCGTTGAAGAGACTGCCCTGCCACAAGCTGGTGATTTCTTCTGTCTCCTTTTCTGTGGGATTTCCCGACACTGTGACAAACATCATCAAAGTCTTCCCCTTCTTTGTCAGCTTCAGGATGCTTTCAGGCTTGCCTGGATCTATTTTTGAGAAATCTATTGGTGCTGGAGGCCTCTTGTGTTCGGGGAGATCTCCCTCTTCAATGTCATCATCTTTCTGTTTTGAAAAGGACAAGGAAGCTTTAAACTCAGCTGTTCCACAAATATATTTCGGTGATTTTTTTAAATTTCTCTTTCTTTAGAGAATAACTGTGCTATGATAAAATATTTTTTAGTTGAATGATGGAGATTGTGACACCAAAAGAAATAGTGACTATTGTTTCAAGATACTTCTCCAGAAGTGCTATTTCCATTTATAACCCTCCCTTGAAAATGATGCACATTTTTATACTGACAGGTGGAATCTCATTTTATCACGCACTAAGAAAGATTTCAGCCTTAAGGCTAATTCAATACAATTCCATCTATGAAACTTATAAAACAGATTTTTTTTTCTTCACAGTTTCACAAATATTTATTATGCATGCGAGATGAAATGGGAAAGTTGCAATAAAAAGCCTCATACACACATATATGGAAAAAACATTCATCTTATATTGCTTTCAGAGGTCAAACTCACTTCCAGGAATCATGTGATTGTTTGAGAATTTAAGTTTCCTTACTTTGCGTCTTTATACAATTAAACCCAAAAGAACTCAGATTTTCTGTGTGCTCATGCCACAGAAAGACTTTGATTAAAGGTTTCATGACTTTTCTAATGCACACATGCAGCTCACAGCCTGACAACATAATCACCCAGAGTAAATCACTCCTACAACAAGGAAAAAAACCCTCTTGATGCCTCTGCTGTGGCTGACAGCCATTTAAATATTTGGAAAGGCACAATCAAATGGCTGCCCCTTAAAACAGCTCACAAGTGTGAGCTGAATATGGTGACAACTTACATTAAGCCAGAACCAGATTTCTGAAACAGTGTTTGTATCATAGAATTATAAAGTAAAAAACAGAACAAAAACCCCCAGCAGTTTTATACCGGCATCCACCCAAGCACTACTAAATGAGCAGGAATTAAGGCAGGTATTTCAGGTGTTGTCGTGACTTCAAAATGCATCACTCCATTAGGAACATGAACTGTAGCAGTAGATAAAGACATTCTCCTTCTGAGGCCTCAAAGGTCAGGAGTGCAGCTTGATTTCCAGATCTCAGAATGCACCACCCCCACAGCTCTGCACATGCTTACACACAAACCCAACAGCATCCTCCTACACACCCATGGAGCATCCTCAAAGGGTAGGGTTTCATACAAGTGCCCCATGTTCTTTCCCCAGCTCATTTCTGCAGTTTGTCATCTTTCTGACAAGAGTTTAAAGTTTAGGGACCACAGAACAGAAGCTGTAGGAGCCTTAGATTTTATCCTTTCTTTCCTTACTGATTATGTCTTTGTTTTAATTTTGCAAGTCTGAAACACGCTTTCAAGTAGTTCACGTGCCTTGAAATTACTGAAATGAGCGAACTGGGAGGAAAGGAGAGCCCAAGGAAAGTCCCTGCCCTCACTAAGTGGCAACATTACTTATCTTACAGGAAGCCAGAAAACGCTCATATTGGTAAACTACTGTGAAAATACAAAACAGCATGTGATTGAGTGAAAAACATCCTCCAGAATTAAAAGCAAATTGAAGCTTAAGTCTGGTTTGACTAGAGCAAAGCCAGCTTATTTCACAGTTTTGAAAGAAAAAGGCAGAAAGAAACATTTCCAAATACTCTGTATGAAATTCAGAAACTGACTTTGGATTAAGCGACAACACGAGCTACTAACATGCATTACCTATTTTACCCCTAACTATCCAACTCAATGCTCCTGAAATTGTATTCTTACAGCTTGAATGGGAGTATTATCAGAAGATGCCAAGAGCTCCCCTACATGGCATTTATTTTCTTGGTCCTGTACAAAATGTCATGCAGCTGTGTTTAAAGCTATCTAAAAGGTAAAAAACTGAAGGAAAAGTGTAAGCTTCTGCTTTGAAAAGTCAAGCAGACTCACTCATTTAAACAGTAACACAAGGTTCCAGAGGGAAAGCATTACACCGACACAGGAAAAACTACATATTCCTTCCCTTGCTCCTCCCCCCTCAGTTCCCATTCTCAGAAATTTCTCATAAATGCCCGGAATTCTGATTTTTGAAAACATTAGTAACATATGCCACTTAATTGCTTTGCCTATTCAATGATCAGAGCCAAGCCTGAGAAACCCTGAGCTTGTAACAATAATGAACTATTTAAAGCACATGGCCAGCCCGGATTCTCAGTTGTGTGTCCAGCTCCCTACCACACGAGGCTTCAGGCGAGTCCCTCTCCATGAGGAAAATCCCTTGGTGGCTTCCTTCAGCTCTCGTTGTGCAGCTGAGCTGCTGAAGCACCTCTGCCTCTTTTCCCTGCTGCCCATCCTTGTTTTCCACCAGATCACTCTCCCGGATCACCAGGCAGTCATGCACACGGGGCAAGGGGCAGCACGAGATCCTGCACAGAGCGGGGGCTGCTCCTGCTGGGAAAGCTGCTGGAGCCACAGGCCCACCTTGCCAGGCTTGTGGCCAAACCCAAGCATGTCATAGCCACCATCCTCCAATGGTTTTAGACTAATTGCCAGGGAAATAAAAAACACGTGGAGTCATTTCATTCAGCTGAAAGTAATGACATTTGATTCTGTACAGATCTATGCCCCGTGCCCCTCACTCCCAAGCGTAATTCCTGCTCTTACCAAATTCACAGTGACCCCTTTGTTTCCCAACCCATTCCATCAAGTGCACTCATGCCCTTTCTTCTCCTCCACCCTCCAGCCACCAACCCCTCAACCCTTTCATGCTCCCTATGTGTCCTGGCTCCCACCAGGCAAAATGCCCTGCAGCTGACCATCCCAGAGAGCAAACAAGCCCCGATTGTTGAGCCCTGCCTCGGTCCCTGCTCTGCGTGCCTCTCCTCGGGGACACCCCCAGCCCAAGCAGTGACTCCCCAGCTGCTCTGCCACATCTGCACACAACTGCATTTGTGCAGCACACTGTGACCTGGATCAGGGACCTGCCCCACCTGAAAAGGAAAAACTCTCCACAGCCTCCTGACCCGCCCACCAGGGCTGGGGCAGAATATACAGTCAAAAGTTACAACAGCATTAACTTGAGTCTTCCTTTCAGCCATCTCATTAAAAAGAGATGCTCACCTTTTAAGATTTTTTTCCTACAAGGCCAAATTTGGTTCAAGTTGGGCAATATTAAGCCTTGATTTTTTAGCAGCTGGGTCTGCTGGGTCCTTGGCTGATACCACTAACAGAAAAGTTAACTTCGAGCTTTTTTACTAATTTTATTTAAAATTTTTACTCAATTTTCTAAGAACTTCCCTTCCTAAAGGCATATACACAGTAACAATCCATGGGATGAACAACTCCACAACCTGCCAACCAGGACCAAGGCAGGCATCCGTACTTCTCGTTACTTTATCTATAATTCACATATAAAACACACTTCTCCACCTTGACTTAGGGCTGCAACAGGTATTACATTAGACAGAAGTTTTCTCTCTATTATTTCCTTCAGGGTTTTTTGCAAAATATTCCAGGGAAAAACCTCACGGGAATGAATAAATGACAGTGAGGAGTGCTGTGGCATTCATCAGAAGATGATGGAATGCAACATAGTGAAAAGAACCGAAGAGTGGCATGACAATCACATGCAGAAGAGAGTGATGGGAAACCGCCAAGGAAAGTTAAGGCAGCGGGCTGATAAGGATGAAGGCGACGAGAGAGAGCTGGATTTAGAAGTTGTTACTATGAGGGAAGATAGGCAAGGAACACCAAACCAAAACAACGTATCTACTCTGTAAACGTGAAATGAATACTCCTCCTGGTATCCAACCCTCGGTCACAAAATGTGTATCTCTCAATACTTCGAAAAAACCAGACTTTTCAGCCAGACGAGGCCGCTGACAGGCACCGAGCGCCTGGCTGGGCGCTGGGGCTCTGGGAAGGAGGGACAGGGCCAGCCGGGCAGGGCAGCCTGAGGGCCGCTCGCCCCGACTCTGAAACCCCCACACACGGACCCAGAGCTTCGGAGGAAGGAACACGGCACCGGCCACCCTCCCCCAGGCTCGGAGATCCCTCCCGCCCGCTCCCGGGGATCCCCGCCTTGCCGGCACCGGGCAGAGCGGCCGCTGCCCCGCGGCGCTGCCCCGGCCCGGCCCCGCCGCCCCCCGGCAGCCGC